>WYDI02038708.1:0-58332 GCA_009867235.2 Psittacus erithacus | reverse complement strand
CCATCCCTCCGGGAGCCGAGGGAGGAGGTGGGGGGGCAGTGAGTGGGCTGTGTGGCAGGCCTTAAACCACGACAGTGGTATAAATGTTTTGACAGTACTGATACAAAGCATTTCAGTATGACTTCGATGTCTCCAAAGTGGAATATTTAGGGGGGTTTCACTCACTGGTGGATCTTGCAATTGGTAATTTTATGCCCCACTTTAGGACAAAAGGAGATGTCAAAGAAAATTAGAAGGTCCCGGGGAAAGAAGTGCTGTTTTGCCCACCTATGACTAATTAAAAGTAAAATAAGCCTGTCAGCCAAGCACAGAGGGGACAAAAGTTCCTGATCTGGCTGTTACTGAAATCACTAGCTCATTTCCATAGCTTTCTGTGCACGTGGATTTAAATGGAAAGTACACACATCCTTTTCTGCTCCGCTTGTTTTCTTTGCGTGTGTTGCTGCTGATGCTCTGCTAACTTCTGAGACTTCTGGGGGATATCAGAGCACACTGAGCACACAGTGTGCATGCCTGTCCTCAGTTAGCAGTGGGCTTGTTCAAACTATTTGTTCAAACACTAAAAACTCTGTGTCACTTAGCTGACCTGATTTCTAAAGACTACAACACAAGGTGAGGAAAAATGGTGCTGAGCCATGTAAGATACTTGGGGGTCTGACAGGCATCCTCTGGGAAGTCTGTGGAACTACAGAACCTTTATGTCTCTCTTCTGCCACCCAGCCCATCTACCAGAAGCTACAGTGTGTGCGGGTGATGGGATATGCCTGTCTCAGCCTGCATGGCAGTTGGTGTGCTGCACACCAGAAGGGTTCAGGTGTGGGAGCAGGAAGGGATGTGGATCAGCTCCAGCAGAAACAGTGGGCATAGCTGGGACATCTTATGCCTCAAGTTTGTCACAGGACATCCTTGGGAGCCCCCCCTTGCTATTAGCCAAACTAATGCCAATAATAAACTTCCCACATTTATTTTAGACAAAGGGGTTTGGAAAACTTCATGTTTTGGAGTTTTTTGGAGTTGGCTTGGAGATAAGAAGAGATGCTACTTTTTTTCCCTTCCTTGATTTTCTGCAGCCTTTCTGAAGGAAGACACATACGTTCCTGCAGGCAGCCAGCTTGCCTGGCCTGAGTGCAGTGGGACAGAGCCATAGCTCTGTTCCTTGCCACCTCTGGGTGACTTTCTATGGAAAGGACAAAGGGAACAACAGAGCAGGAGAGGGGAGCACAGGGAAGAGGGACCCTCTATTCTGCAGGCTCTCTGCAGGGTAGGTTCTTAGGCAAATGCCAGGCAGTGTCTTGCAGACAGTGAGAAACAGAATCATAGATACTCTGGAATGTTTGTCAGCCTGGCTCGTTGCATTGTGTGCTGGGTCTATTCCTGGGCTGGGAAACTGTAAAATCCCAAACAACCAGAGTAGCTTACCTGTTAAACTAAGCTCTTCCATGCATTTGAGATTATCCTCAGCTAATCGGTTAGAATCCTCATCATGCTGTGTGGTATTAGGATATGTAAAATCACTTGCATTTTATAGCATTGTATATTTATCCAAGAGGGGTAGTTAATAGATGCATAGCTGTAATTTCTTCCAACACAAATCTTATGAATAGTGTTGTAAATCTGCGTACATAAAGAGTACACCAATGTAAATCCTCCAGAGAAGACTTTCGGTGTTTGAGAAGAGCGTTTCAGCAGTGGAGTGACTCCAAGGAAAGAGCCTAACAAAGCTACTTAGCAATCTAAGCTTCAGGTTTGACTGTCAGTGTTGCTTAGACAGGGCACTAAGAGCACTATTAGAGCCTCTTAGGCTAAGAGAATAAAAACATAATTACTCTGCATGATACTGCCTTTTGCAGTGCTGCTGTTGCCACAAAAATGAAGGATCTTTTAAGTACTAATGTTGTGAGAGAAGAAAGAAGCCCTCTGGTGGGTGGCAAGTGTTTCTTCTCACTGCACAGCGTTCAATGTCTGCTCAGGCTCTTTGCTCCCAGAGCCACCCCAGAGAAAGTTTCATTACTTGGACTATTAGGAGCTCTTCACAGGCCACAGCACTGCTCAGGCAGGCCCGTTTCAGAGGGTTTCTCCACGGTAGAGAAGGTGGAGGAAGGGTAGAAGTGGCAGCATTGGCACAAAGAGAAGGCATGCTACCCCACAGCTTCTCAGAACTGCGAACATCACCCAGGTGTGCTTTTCTCAGTGATTTCCAACCAATTGATCAGTCACAGAGGAACCACCTCCTTCCAAGGGGAAGCTGCATCCACAGAGTCAACTCCAATTTTATCTTTGTCAATTTGATGCATGGAGATTACTTTGCACAAGATTAGATGTTATCTTGCATATGCTGCTTCTTGTTCCATTGGCTAAAATTTCCACCCTGGGCAGGTCTTGGCTGGGATAAAGTTAATATTCTTCACAGTAGCTGGTACAGGGCTGTGTTTTGGATTTGTGCTGGAAGCAGTGTTGCTAACACGGGGATGTTTTAGTTACTGCTGAGCAGCACTTGCACAGAGCTAAGGCCTGGTTCTGCCTCTCACCCACCCCACCAGTGAGCAGGCTCAGGGAGCATAAGGACATAGGAGAGGACACAGCTGGGACAGTTGTTCCCAACTGACCCAAGGGATGTTCCAGACTATATGGCATCATGATCGGCATATAGAACTGGGGAAGCAAAAGGAAGTGGGGGACATTGGGAGTGATGGTGCTTGTATTCCCAAGTCACCAGTACTTGTGATGGAGCCCTACTGTACTGGGGGTGGCTGAACACCTGCCTGCCCATGGGAAGTGGTGAATGAATTCCTTGCTTTGCTGCTGTGTGCAGCTTTTCCTCTACCTGTTAAACCGTCTTGAGCTCAATGCATGAGTGTTCTTACTTTTGCTTTTCTGATTCTCTCCCCCATCGTGCTGGAGGG
Organism: Psittacus erithacus; assembly: GCA_009867235.2. Classification (NCBI taxonomy): domain Eukaryota; kingdom Metazoa; phylum Chordata; class Aves; order Psittaciformes; family Psittacidae; genus Psittacus; species Psittacus erithacus. The sequence continues at coordinate 55,429 of WYDI02038708.1, read as the reverse complement.
GAATAAGTGAGCATCTAGGTGGTGCTTAGTTGCTGTGTGGGGTTAAATCACAACACACCCTCACATCATTGTCTGGTATTCTTTGTGCAAGTTGCCTCCTTTCCCCGTAAAAAGATGTGTTTTAGCTCTCTAGAAAATTTCAGGAGTAAAACTTCTCTTTTTCATATGAAAATCAATGTTAGAAAGAGCAGGGAGTTTCACACAACAGCTACTCGTTACATCATTTACCTGAACACCAAACTTCTTCATTTCCAGTCTTAGAGCATCACAAAATTTTTCAATAGCTGCCTTGGTCATAGAATAAATGCCATTTCCCAGAGTAAAATAGGCATTAATGCTGGACATGAAAACAATACGTCCTGGAAAGAAAATAGTACAAATAACTTCACTCTCAGTCTTTAACACAGAAGTATTGATCTAACCTGAGTCTTCTGAGCTGCCGATAACATGATATTTACCATGATGGTCGTTTCCAACCCTAACTAATCTGTGATTCTATGCTGGTTTACTACATAATATGCCAAAGTTGGGCCATGTAAGTTGCAGTGCCAGCACAAAAGTGCACTCAGCTCTGTTAAGCAAAGAACTTCACACAAAAATCTTTCTTCCGTCTCGTGAAAGATGCTGGACTGGATAAAACATAACACATCCCCTATGTGCTGCTTATTCCTTCTGAGTCTGAGAAAGGATGAAAATGATGGAAAAAAGCAGTTCCCTAAAAGCTTTAGACTGAAAAATAGTAATAAAAGCCTATGCTAGTGATAGACTGCAGAGGGGAGGAGCAGATGGTTTTTCCTGCAGTGGATATATGACTGTTAACACATTTTTTTCTGCACTAATGATATCTGCACTGAGACCTGGATAACAACTGTGCATAGAAAGTCAAAATCAGACTGTACAGGGATAAGCTTCACCAGAGAAAGGCGACTTGACAAAATCTGTGCAGCCTCACACTGCCTTGATATAATTCACTGATCTGTGCTGCTTTTTCCTCCTTTGTAACTCTTGCCAAATACAGGCATGCCCTAAGTATCAGGGATTTCTGGATTGTGGTTCTTTTCTACTGTTTACTTGTAAACTTCTATCAGTCATACTATGGCGTGAGAAACGCATGAATGTGGATATATCAATACCAGAGGTGAGAGAGGAGATGGCCTCATCGCTAACAATACAGAGAACATAGTTGCAGTCCTATTGCTGGCACAAATCTAAGCAAATGGTTTAGGCTTGTGGAGTATCAAAGGGGTATCATGGGAATACAGTGAAATCTGTCATTCTGAATTAGGTTCCCTGCCTTCCTACACAGTATCTGGAATAACTCTTGTATACAATAACAGGAGAACAACCAGCTTGCTGATCAAAATGCTACATCAGGTGGCCTGGCCAGCTGGAAAAGTTGTGCAAATGTTGCTCCTTTCAGAGTAGGATGCTTAAGTTCTGTGCTGGAGGGCAACATCTCCCTTTACAAGTAATAATCTGGAAGTTTTTCTTGAAGCAAGTGCTCATCCTAAAATGGCAGTAAACCCTTCCTTCAGAACCCATCCTGTGCTTCAGAATCCCTCAGGTAGGATGACCTCTGCCTCCTTTATCCAGTATCTAAGTGATTTGGTACCTGCACCCTGGATGTGGGACACATCATTTAACTTCTCTCTTTGCCTAAGGTTACTGAAACTCAACTTTTCCAGGAGATTGCTTTAACATCCATAATTCAAGCTTTTCTTTTGGAGAGGTCACTTGCTGCCCCCAAAAACATGAGCTTTTAGCTGTCCTGGCTGTTCCTGCAAGGAAGGAGACAGTAAACCTTGAATTCTTCCTAGAAGTGCCCTGGCCTCCTCTCCTACATAGATGGGACCTGAAAATGGAGTGTGAGCAGTTAATAAAGGCAGCATTGACAGCCAGGAGTGAGATGCAGAGTGCTCCTTTGAGCTAAGGTACTATGTATGTGCAGCCATTCAGACCCAAATCTAAAAGTTTATGCATGTGCTTAACATCAAACACACATTTAGTCCCTTTCACTTCAAAGTAACTCCTTGCAATTCATGAAGTCAGACAAATGCCTCTTGTGGATTAGCACCACAGAGTTTTAGCAGTAAGTAGGACATCACAGAAAGAAAAGTGGCATGCTTCCATGTAATAGGCACAAAGCACATGCACTGGGTACATGCAATAGCACATTCTTTTACAAAAACAAATCCAGCTTGCAATATTTAAAGGTTTCTTTTTTCTTGCATCAGAATATTATAGACCAGAGGCAACCAAGCAGAATGAAGTAGAGAAGCCAGAAAGGGGATGCTTTTATCTTACCAGCATTTTGTGTAACAGTGGCATGGGAGGCTTCCAGATGCAACATAGCCCTTACTTTAGTTGATGCTGGATACACACAGAATAGATCCCCACCTTAAAGAGCTTACAACTTAAATAGACAAGCTTAGCAAAAGGGGGAGAAAGGAAGAGGGTATCTTTCTTTCCCAAATATAGACAGGGACAAGTAGGGAACAAACTGCAAAGCAATTGAGACATTCTGCAACACTGTAGAGGGCTGTTTGAGCCATTTCTTCTCAGAAGAAAGGATAAAGCCCACACATATGGAGTACCATGCAAATGCAGTTATCCCATTGGATACCCACGTGGATCTGTACTTGAAGTTTCCTGCCCAAGGTCATAAAGAGGATTTCGCTAGGACTGGAACTGGAGACTGGATGTCATCTTTCCTCTCCTAATTGCCAAACAGTAAAATAGTAAAGCCTAAATGACAAAGTTAAGCAGGAGTTTATGGGTTCTTTGTGTTTTCTGACTGTCAGTGCTTACAAAGTCTTGCCTGAGCTTAATGATTTCTTGTAAGCACTTTTTCTTCTCTTTTTTTTAGTCAAACACTGAGGTAATTCACTATTAGTAAATATTTTTTCTATGTATTTTAAAGACAGGCTCTTTAAGGGTACTTTTTCCCCCCTTACAACTTGACCCTCTTTTCAGGATCAAGGATCAGGATTTCCTTTTCAGGCCACGCAGAAGGAGCCTGTCATTTCAGTTCAATGAGAGACAATTAAAGCTTTTTTTATAGATGCTACATTTACCCTGATTATAGTAAGCTAATTATTCTACAACTCTAAATAACAGTGGATTAGCATTACCCTTGTATTTCCTTAGAAGGGGAAGAAACTCCAGGGTTGTCCTGATGCTCCCAAGGAGGTTCACATCTGCAAATCTTTCATACTTCTCCATAGGCAGCCACCCAGTCTCACCAAATGTTGAGATTCCTGCATTGTTGACCAGCCCCCAGAAACCTGTGGAAGAGAAAAGACTCAACAAACATCTTTCCCTGCAAAACAACCACCATTTAATGACAAAACAGAGATTTGGACCCATGGAAATAACTTTTTAGTTGTGTTATCTTTTCATCTTTTCTATTTCTAAGTGCAGGCATGTTTTGTTTCATGAGGGAATGCAAGTGTGGTCATTATCAGGACTATATAAGCCTCAGTGCTATTTAATAATCACTCACTTTAGTCGTCTTAAGTTATTTATGAATAACATGATCTGGGAGACTACATCTTACTGCCAATGCAATGTACCATGATATTTTAATTACTTTAATCCCGCTGTGTGCTATGAGAAGCTTTGTGGAAATTATATTAAGCAGTATAAAGGCTAAGGGGTAATATTTTCAAAGTGCCTGACTAATTTAGGAGCCTAAGTCTGGGATCCTTTTCCAGGATTTGAGTTTTGATTCCTTCTGAAATCAGCCACAATCAGGTACATGGGTGCAGCGCTGGGTAAAGGAGCCAAGTAAGGCCAGCGGCTATGGTATTTTCTTCTTATTTTGTACTCTTGGACAACGTTATTCCTCGTACAAGAATGGGTTTTGGTGCTAAGGAGCCCAGATCCCTGACGTGCAGTCAGATTGCAGTGTTTACAAGCAGAAACTTACTGGCAGCAAAGCTTGTTGTGATACAGGTCTCTGACACAAAGTACAAGCCCTTTAGCCCACAGGCACAGAACGTTTCATGTGAGCACTGCTCAGTGCTAATAACCTTCACTACTTTCTTGTTGAAGTGTGATACATGTCAGTTTGGAGCTGACATGCTGACTACATGCTCATGAAGCCGGGCTGATTTGTCCTTGCCTTCATAGCACACATCTGTAGATGTACAGTAAAGCAGTGAGCGACATGGTGCTTTTGAAAACACTTTGGTTTCTGCCCTCAAATCCTGACTGCTCCTGTTTGTAGTGTGACCAGTGGTGTAACTAAGAAGTGTATAGGGTAGCCTGACTGGCATGAAATAGCTGTTTGCAGCCTGGTTCTGCCAGTCTTGACAATTGTGCTTATGCTCTTTTTTCAAGAACTGTTGAGTGAGGCACATTATTGCTTTCTCATACCTTCCTTCATACCTACGTACAGGGGAGCTCTAGGTTGGATATAAGGAAGAAATTCTTGACTGTGAGGGTAGTGAGGCACTGGAATAGGTTGCCCAAGGAAGCTGTGAATGCTTCATCTCTGGCAGTGTTCTGCCAGGCTGGATCGGGCTTGGAGCAACCTGGTCTAGTGGAAGGTGTCCCTGCCCATGGCAGGGGGTTGGAACTGCATGATCTTAAGGTCTTTTCCAACCCAAAACATTCTGTGATTCTACAGGATCTACTCTGCCTCTCCAGAAATGCAGGTTTCCTTCCTTCCTCTGGATGCAGAGTCTGGGGCATGGGTGTGATGCAAACCCAACTGTATACTCCTTTGCCTCTGGTAGGAAAGCAATTCACAGATCTTGGGTCACCCTGGTGAAGGTGCTGCAGAAACCCTTGGGCTGAACTCCTTTCTGTGACAAAGCTACTGGGATGATTTCATGGTATCTTGTCCTTCCAGAGCCCTGCCAAGAACTGCAAACTTTGGACTTCATTCACAACAGTTAAAGCTCCAACAGGCAATCTTTTGAATTAGTTTGCAAAGCAGAGCTTTGTAAGCTTTCCTAACATATATACACTACTTATGAGGTTGGTGATTAAACAGAGAAAGAAGCAGAGTTCTTCCAGTGAATGTCTCATATGCAGAGAAGAACACTTAAAATCAGGAATTTAACACACAGAAGTTGGATAACCTGTCCTCCAAAGAGGATAAATCATTATTCAGTGGTCTATCACACAGCAATCCTTGACACTGCACCTCTCTTATAACTTCAGATGCAGGCTGATCACTGTCCTAGCAATGCAGGAGTTTCCTATGTACTCACCTCTTTTCCACTGTCCCAAATACTAGCAGACAGAGGAGAGGAAATGGACCAAAAAATTGGCCACTGGAATTGGGCCTTTTGGACTTTCTTCTTCCCCCTGCCTTTGCCCTATTGTTCCAGGCCTTTCCATGTTCTCTGGCTTTATTTCTCCTTCTTAAAATGGAACTAGCCCAATGGGACTGACCTCTCAGTAAAATGCTTCAAGATCAATGGATTAGAGAGTCCTCTGTGAAAGTTAATATCAGTACTTGCACATGATCTGATCTGCAAATGAACTGAGTAGCTGCACCACATCCATTTCTACTTAAGACTGGAGGTCTCTGTACTTGGGTTTATTTTTACTTAAGCTCACTAACACAGCACAAACTAAAGCCTGGCACCACTGTCAAAGCTGTTCCCTCACCTTCTCAGCTTCACCTTTGCTAATAAAAACAGTCATTTTGCTTCTGCCACTGCATCCTGGGCAGCATACCGTTCTCACTTGCTCTACACATCCCTGAATTCATTAGGGCTCCAGAAATCCAGCCATTAAACTTTAGACAATTGATTTTCTTCTCCTATTTCTAAACTGTGAAACAGAGAATTGAGCTTGCAGGGCTTCAGTTTGCTTTCCAGGCATTTGCCTCATGCACTTCAAAGACTCCGTGTGGTTACTGGTGAGGGCAACCTGTGTGTGTAAAAAGGCAGAGTTCACAGACTAATTGCTCCTTCTTTCTTTGCAGTGGCCAAATCAAAAGTCAAAAGGGGCAAAAGTGGCTTGAGTTAAACTGGAACAGGCATTTCTGAGGAGAAGATTAAGTAAAACAGAAAAAAGAGATTTTGCTCAGGGTCAGCTCAAAACCTTCTGATTGCCCTCAAGCGAAACCTACTGTTTCTTAGAACATTTTGGCATTCTCGAATGGGAAATGTTCTGATATTTTCCAACTATTTTCCTGCAGTTTTGATTAGTTGAATCAATTTGCAGAGTTCTACCCAAATAACAAACAAAATTATTCCTTTATGCCATTTTTCTGGAAAACTTCCTTCCTCCTGAGAAACAACCTGCCCAAATAGGTAGTTAGGGCTCTCGAACCTGCTTTGGTCTTCCTTTTTATGTGGTAAAACTTAGTGCCATAAATGTGCATACAAAATACATCATGTATTTGCTTAGACAGTTCAGGTAACCTGGGAAATACAGTCCTTAGATGGAAATCAAGGACAAGGCACAAGTAAGAATCAAACAGCTGAAGGAGAGAAACATTACATTTCCTCAGCGTCCATGCACAGACACGTGAAGATAAAGCAGCTGATGTTTGATCTGGAAGGTCAAGCACAGTTTAGGAAGAGGGGTGTTAGACTATGTCACAGCAGGCAGGGGATAAATAAGCTGGAAAGCAGAACTGGATGTCAAAGAGATTTTCACTGATCTCTGTGCTGGAAAATGGATCTTGAGGACAAAGATTAAAAGATATAGCCAGGGATCTGAAGAATCATTAGGAGTCCTAATTTAAGATTAGTGAGAACACTAGCTCTCACATAACCTCCCAGATAATTTCTATTTCAAGACATGTTGACCAAAAGGCACATATTCAAAGCCCTTATTTTTAGGCCAAAAAGATGCCTGTTGTTTTTTCAGAAACTCTTTAAAGTCCTCTTTCTATGCAAGCTGTGTGCTTGCAAAGCCTTTTGGATTCAGGCTTTTTCTATGTAATAATAATACCTGAATTTGGCCAGATTTCCTGAACTCTTAACATGTATTCTTGGTATCACTGATCTTTGGAGTTTCTCGTCTAAATCTGAGCCCATGCGAAAATGACAGGCTCTTTCCTGAAAGATCCCAATCCAATACTAAAGGAAAGTAGCCAAAGGAAGGAGAGTGTGATTTGCCACATTCCTACTGAAGAATGAGGAGAGGGAGCAGAACAGTCTGTCTGTGGTAATGCAGGGTGTCCATGGTAGCAGGCCAGCTGAGACTCCCAAATTTGAGATACGTACATTCATGACTCACCATCCTTTGCCTGGAATGTTTTGCTGTGGTTGTCTTCATTGCAAGGATGAGTCTATTTGTATAGGAAGTCTGGGCTAAAGTATGGTAGCATGAGCCTCCTGGGTGGATTCTGTGAGTAGGAAATCCTGAGTGGAGGAGAGTACTTAATAACCTTGGAGTAGGAGGTAAAACTATAACTAACAGCCCTCCCTTGCAGCTAGCTCCGTGGCACCCATTCATAACAGGCAAGGAAAGGAAAAATCATGTTTCAAACAAGAAAGAAAAACACTGAGGTTTGCTCTAAAGCCTGAGAGTTGCAAATCAACATGCTCCAAAGTCCCAGTCTACTTCATATTGGTTTTAATGTGCAAGTGCAAGAAGTTTCTTCTTTCTAAGCAAGAAAGGACTCTAAATATTTTAGAAAGTCATCTTAATGGCATCATCTTATGGCACACAAGCCATAAGAACAAATAAGGCATCAGAGCCAGGAGATATTCATGGAGGAACTGTTAGTTAGCTCTAGAGTGAGATGCCTGTCATGGAAATTGATTTGCTCTTCTTTTCAGATTGACATAATTTCACAGTCTAGAATAGGACAAATACTTCCAAGGAAGCTACCTATGGAGTGGCAGAATGTTCAGCTAGGTGTGCTACCAGTAGTTTGGATTTCTACTCTTGCATAGCAGAGAAAGAAGACAAGGTAGACTTGGGTGTTATCTCATGGTTATGACATAACTAGAAGGTGAATATACATGTTCAGTGGAGTCCACAATTAGGTGGTTGGGTTCTTCATCGGACTCTAGGCGAGAAATACAGGCTTTGCAGTGCAGAACTGCAGCGTCTTCAACTTTGGTCTTGGTTTGAAGCAACTAAAATCTACTGAGAAATAAGAGTCATGAGGGACTTGAGCTCTCTGCACGTCTGTTCATTGCCAGCTGCTTGTCTGGAGAGCCCTGTGTTATGGATGGAACACTTTTCAGGATAGAGACTCTCTTCCTTTGTCCATATATAAGGTCTAGAACAAGAGGATGTGAGGCTGACAATAGGGATCAAGATGCTTTATGGGAATAAAAGCAGAAACAAAAGCATTCTGCAAGTTTGAAAGGAGGAATATAGTGTATAGATACATAATAAATGTGAGAAAACATGTTTTTTTCATCAACTACAAGAAAAGATTTCAGATAAAAGATGTTATTTTGGCCTATCAGTTAGACCGAGATGAGTTGGAAGAAAAACCCATGCTTGTCTGAGATGCACAGACAATGGCAAAGATGATATTGTAATAATAATGGATAACTAATCTCTCCCAGGATTTACTCGGAGCTATTTAAACACAGCATACAAAAGTAATCATTGTTTAACTGCTTCCTCTGTAGTTTGGTACATCTTCTGAGATTGAATTTGGAATCCATAGCCTTTGCAGTTACCATTTAACCTAGAGATTGCTGAAGCCATTTCCTGGTTTCCTTGCTACTATTTTGAGAACCATACAGAAGTGTTTTAGTGACCTGAATCTGTAAGTCCAGCACATGATGGTACCTGAGTAGAACTCTCACTATGGAGAATTCCTTAACTGGTGGGACATCAAGGCACCTCTCTGCTGCCCACCCTTTGAGAACCTCTGGGTAGCACATCAAATGTTCTGTGCAGCCACATAGTTCCCTAATCTCATAGCTACTTTAAGAACATAAATGCACTTACAAAAGGTCCTGAATTCTCTTTCATTTAAATTTCATTTAAAAGAATCTTCATCTGAAATGTAAAACACCTACAATTCCTGTCTTTAAAAACTAAACTGGTTAATATGAGAGCTAACCTTCATCTGAGTCATGAAACTGAATCTGGTTTATAAAGTTAAAATACCAAGGCAAACACCATGTCTATTTTCAGAGGAACATTCCTACTGAAGTCTTTTACTTAAAAGACTCTACATAAGTGGAGTATCCTCACAGTTTCTTTACGTTTAAGATAAAAATATTTATGCCCCTATATTTTATAAATTATGAAAAAGACTTGTGCCATTTGCTCCATTAATATCTGACATTAAAATAACTCCTTTGCTTCTTTCTACTTAATAAGTTTAGGATGAAGATTACTTCATAGAATCCTAGAATGGTTTGGGTTGGAAGAGACCTTAAAGCTCATCCAGTTCCAACCCCCTGCCATGTGCAGGGATACCTTCCACTAGACCAGGCTGCTCCAAGCCCTGTCTAACCTGGCCTTGAACACTGCCAGGGATGGGGCAGCCACCGCTTCTCTGGGCATCCTGTGCCAGCGCCTCAGCACCCTCAACGGGAAGAATTTCTGCCTAAGAGCTCATCTCAGTCTCTCTTCTGTCAGGTTAAAGCCATTCCCCTTGTCCTGTCCCTACATGCCCTTACAAAAAGCCACTCCCCAGATTTCTTGTAGGCCCCCTTCAGGTATTGGGAGACTGTTATAAGGTCTCCCAGGAACGTTCTGTTCTCCAGGCTGAACAAGCAAAACTCTCTCAGCCTGTCTCCAGAGCAGACATACTGTAGCCCTTGGAGCATCTCTGTGGCCTCCCCTGGACTCGCTCGAGCAGGTCCACGTCCCTTGTGTTAGAGGCCTCAGAGCTGAATGCAGTACTGCAGGTGGGGAGTCTCATGAGAGCAGAGTAGAGGAGAAGAATCACCTCCATCAGCCTGCTGGTCACACTCTTTTTGATGCAGCCAAGCATACAGTTGGTTTTCTGGGCTGCAAGTACACACTGCCAGCTCATGTTGAGCTTTTCATCAACCAACACCCCCAAGATCATCTCCTATTATTACTTAATAACTGGGAGTTGACCCAAAAGGCATATATGCTGTCTGGATCTATAAAATTTGGTTTTCTTTTCTGCCTTTGCAAAGTGCCCTCACAATGCTGCAGCAGAAGCTCTGACCAACAGTGGGAAGAGGTTTCATACAGTGTGTGCTCTGGCTGCACAGGCCCAGCCCTGCAGCAGGGGCTGACAGTCCAGGGAAACCACCCTGCATATGTTGTGTCCATGCAGCATTTCAGTTGTGCTCAAGTGTCTTTCCTGGACCTTCTAAGCAGGCCCTGATGCCCCCAGTGTGATTTGTCTTGGTCTGTAGGTGTGTCCACATGCCTGTAGGCAGCAAGGACTACTAGCAGGTCAGTGCTGAATTGTGGACTAGAAAGTCTACACAACAGGACGAACATGAGCATTACATAAACTGCCAGAATTACAGGATAAATTATCTGTAACCCAGAATTTCAGGTGACTTGGTCCCCATCGAGCCGCTAAGAGCGTTTGTGAGTCATTTGCATTGTCTCTGCCCTTGGGAAAGAGCCCAAAGACACTGCCTCTTAATCAGATAAGGTCAAGATCAACCATAAATACATGTACTTGATGAGCAAGACCAAGGCTTTTTCATACTTCTTGTTTCATCCCCTTCCCAACATGCTGATGAACCAGGCAGGCAGAAGTCTTGCATTTCATTCTTGTTCCACGTGCTTTATTCTCTTCTTGTCTTCCCTGTGTCTATACAGAAAGTGTCTGTGTTTCTGAGGGAACCTCACTTCCAAACCTGGTTAAGTGTGCTCTATTCCAAGCGCATCCTCCAGCATCACACTGGGTGGCTCTTGCCCTGCAGTCAAAGGGTGAAAGAGGTAACTGTAGCCCATGTCCTGCTCTGTGTCATGTGTTCTGAGTGGATAACCCAAGATTTCAGTTGTCTGCAGTTATTTTGCAAGTTAAAGTCTATCCCCTCCCCTGGGTGTATACTGTATAGGGTGTATAACAGGACAGGTTTCCTTTTAAGTGACCCTTTGAGGGACCAGCTTGACAAACTCCAGTTGTACCAATAGCAGCTGGTTTGGTCTCTGCAATTCTTTTATTAGTCACAAATCATGCCCTGCTATACATCACCTTCCCACCGCCTCCAGTGAGTGCTCTTTGCTTTGCCTGCCGTTTCCTCCTGTCGGATACCTGTAGAGGGCTTCCGGTACCCCGCACTCGGGCATTTCCTCATTCATTTCCACTGCAGGCATCTATGGATGGGCCCCAGTTTGTGCCACTCAGCCGAGCACCGGCACGGGTTTAAATGTAAACCACTGTAGTTATCGACAGCGGGAGCTGCCCTTCGCCCCGTCCGTGTTAGTGCTCGCTGGCCACAAGCCGTGACGGCCCAGCGGACCCTCCCTGTCCGCCGCCCCTCCAGCCCCGTCCGCCCCGAGGGGCGGGTTTCGGGGCTCCGCGCCGCCGGTGCTCACCTCGCTCGGGCAGGTGGCTGAGCACCAGCTCCTTGGCTGCCAGCACATCGCGGGCGCTGGTGACATCGAGCTGCAGGACGTGCAGGCGGCCGCTGCCGCCGGCCTCCCGCTGCAGCCGCTGCGCCCCGTCACCACTGGGGAAGAGGCAGCCGGCGAACACGGTGAAGCCGAGGCGATGGAGGCGGAGCGCCAGGAAGTGCCCGAAGCCGCTGTCGCAGCCGGTGATGAGCACGGCCCGGCCGGGCGGTTCCAGCGGCACCGCGCCGCGCCGCCGCAGCCGCGACAGCAGCAGCAGGAGGAGGAGGAGGAGGAAGAGGAGGACGAGAGGGACCGCGGCGCACATGCCGCCAGCGCCGCTGCTGCCCTGTGTGGCGGGAGGGAGCCCGCGGGAGCATCCTGGCATCCTAACATCCCAACACCTCCTCCCCGGACAGCTGCGGCCGCACGCACCGCCCTCGCCCCGCCCGCCGCAGGCTGCGAGCGCCGGCCGGTCCCCAGCCCCGCCGAGCGGCCGCGGTGAAGGGCGCTCCCCACTGCATCGCTGCAGCTCCACAGTCAGCATTGTTCTCTTGGGTACCTTGTCTTAAATACCCTGTCGTGACAGGGGGGTTTCAGGGCTGGTGGCGCCCTGCTCTCCATGGGTCTCCATAACAGTGGTCCCTGCAGTCAGCTAGGTTTTAATGTTTGTGTGGGAATGCTTTTGCACCGACATAGGGTGTTTTGAACAACATTCTGAGGAGAAAAGGAATAATTATTGTTTAAATCTCTTTTCCATGTGTCATCTGTGTAGATTTACTTTAGCTTTAAATCAGTGGGTTCTCTCTCTTCCGCACTGTCAGAACTCCTGTAGGCATTGTGTAATAGGACTTAAAGCCTCAAGTGACTTGGAAAAGGAGGTTATGCTTTGCTGCTGGAAGGCAAAGTAGGAAGTGGAATGGTTAAACTCCAGAGAAGATCTCCAGATACTTCTCCTCAGTAGGATTTCTTTGATCATGCTCCTTCACACTGGGAGATGCTGCCCTTTTTTAGCCTTCAAAGATCAGTCTTCTGCAACTACATGAGTCACAAAGCTTTGTCTTTGCATTAAAAAAATATTATGCAACCCTCCAAATCATGAGAGTTGATAAGAGCCTGGCCTCCAGCCAACTTCCCTGTCTGGTTCCATACGGCATAGAAAGATAGGGAGGGATTCCAGGTTCACCTCCTTCATGCTTCCCACCCACCTCTCCCCTGCATCTGCTGTGCTCTACTCTCTTAGCTTCCGTGTCCCATTAACAACATGAAGATCACAGGCAGTGACAAAGCCATTCTCCCGAAGAGCAAAAGGTGACCCAAGTAACCTCTGGATCTTATGCTATCTCAATTCCAAGTACACTTGAAAAGGTATTAAAATGTGGCACACAAACGTTGCATCTGAGGACAGGAGCAGTGTGTTGTTGTCAGAGCAACAGAATAATTTAGGCTGAAAGGTATGGATTAGAACTGTATCCTTCACAGAAACAACTTCATGACTATCTAGTCCAGTAAATGAGGCCACTTAGGTCTGCAGTGCAGAGGATTTGCAGTGGAATTCCTCTATTTGTTGGAATGGTTTTCCTCTGGTTTATATCATTCTGTTCCTAACTCAAATATATACATACATGTGTGCACGCACACACACACATACATACGTGTCAACAGTCATATTGGATTTGTGACTGAGTTTTTTCTAGTTTCTGAAATCCCTTTTCTGTCTCAAGAACTCATTTTAAGTAAAAATTCTCTGAGTTTCTATCTCTATCTTGTACCTCATATGTAATTCAAGTCAGTTGTGGTTTACCTGTAGCAAGTTTAAGCAGAGGTCTGGATTTTGAGGCAGTACATGAGGAAGTGGAAGATGCTTAGAGACTGGTACTGATGAGGATCTGGACAAGTCTGCACCTAGAACATGCCCAGGGAGCTTCCACTTTTCCTGGGAGCCTTTCTGGGAACAGCAGCCTGTGAAGTTTATGCTTAAAGGTTCCCCCCAAGTCACCCAGTGAGTTTCACAGTGTGAAATACTAAGTTGCTATGGTTAAAAGACTAGAGAACAAACTTCCCAGAGGCATCTTCATCTCTTCTTAGGGAGTGAGATAAGCTCAGAAGTGCTGCATTCCTGAGGACCACAGTGGCTGCAGTTCTTCCACACCTTAGCAAATCCAGCCATTTTCAGAAGTGCCAAACTATGAATTCAAGGCATATAATATTAGGTTCCTCTTGGGAAAAATACTGCTCAGCTCTTACCAGCTGTATGTTACTGCTCTGAAGCAAATTACATAGAAAAAGTGGTGCTATAACTTTTTTGTTGATCAGGGAATTGTTGTCATGTTGTCCCTACCCTCAAAATCCACAGTGCCTTTCTAAGGGACTGTCAGTTTGTACTCAATGGCTGGAAAGTACCACGACAAAGAAAGCTGGGATGGGCTGTGCTTGTCCAGTGCAGCCCAGCATTTCCAGCTTGACTTCAGGAAAGAAAGATCTGTTTTTCGCCTAGTTCCTAAGCAGAAAGTTAGTAGCTGTGAAGAGCATAGCTTGCTACAGGGCATTTAAATAATATGCACAGATCTTTGTCCAGCATAGCTACAATAGAAATCAAGATACAAGGGAAGGGAGGAGGCAATGTAGCTTTTCTCTGCCCTTAATCTCCTTCTTATCTTTCTGTCTCTTCTCGTGTCTACCCACCTCTGTTATTTTACCCATTCTCTGGTTCCTGTTCCCTCAGCTCCCATCCCACTGTGGCAGTTGTATGGCAAATTGGAGCTGTCTCAAAATTTGTGTCATGCTTAGTGGTACCCACTGTCAGTAGTAGGTAGAAGGGGTAATATTTGATGTCTTTATAACAGCCTCAATTCTCCAGCATTGTGTGGAAGTCATTATTCTTTTTATTTCCTGAAGCAAAGACAAAACTTTGATGTCTTTTCAGGTAACTGCAGAGCATCTCTTGGTTTCACAGGAGGCACTTCTGGTGCAAAGTGTCTCTTTGTCAATGCTTCAGGAAAGTGCTGAGAAAGTGGCAAAGTGCCTCCTCAGAGCTCCAAATTACCAAGCCAACCTAGGAAATGATAAACACAGAGCTCTCTTGTTTAAGAGTCTTACACTTTGGAAGCCAGTTTCATGATGGGGTGCAAGATCAGGATTTCTGACCCATAGGAGCTGTCTGTGTTACACAAAACTTGCTATGAACCCAACTCTTCTCCTTGCCATCATAGACTCATAGAACCATAGAATGGGTTGGGTTGGAAGGGACCTAAAGATCATCCAGTTCCAACCCCCTTCCATGGGCAGGGACGCCTCACACTAGACCAAGATTCCATCCAACCTGGCTTGGAACACTGCCAGGGATGGAGCATTCACCACTTCTTTGGGCAACCCATTCCAGACCACAGACCATTTAGCTTGCCTCTTGCCATTGGACAGTGAATGCTGCTGACCTTAGCTGGGGCTTTTTGATAGTGTTACAGTGAAAATGATGCTTATCTAACAGACGGAAACATAAAACTCATCATGACCAGCCCGTCTGGATAGAAGTTTAGCAAAATGCATTCCTGCCTGCTGATGCTAACGTGCAGATAGCACTGCTTGCTGCAACTATCCAGGAGCAGAAATGGAATCTGCTTCGGCAGGCAAGGCTTCAGGACTGGGAAAACTAGCTTTCCAGGGAGAAAATGAAAAGAGTGTGTTTGTGGTGCAGTAAGACAGCCAAAGACATCCTGAACAGAAATGCTTGCAGGTTTTAGAGCTGTGTGTCCTAGTTTAGACTCAGCCAATGAAGGCTCTGCTGGGGTGTCAAAGGAAAGGAGCCAGCTGAAGGTTGTCATTGCATGTAATTAGACAGGAGCAGTTGCATGTGGGTTGTGCATGGGGAGTATCAAGCCTTTGAAGCCTAAGCAGGGTGTCTGGTTCTGGATAATGTGATGAGCTGTATTAAAATCTTACTGTATGTTTTTAAAACCCCTGGGCTCAGTCGACAAAACAGATTTCAGATGTCACGTGTATTGCTCAGTGTGTCAGAAAAGGGAGATGGTTTCCTTCTAAAGGGCAAAACTGGAGTACAGCTACCCAGGAAATGTTGTCAGATACTGCATGCAATATCCAGTCTATTCCAGAGATGAAGTCTTCCATTTGTCAGAAGTTATTTTATTAAGTCCCTAGGATTAAGTCCTTTCTGGCAGTATTAGAGTAGTAGCAAAACAAAGAATGGGAGATGAGAGGGAAATTCACTTAGAAGCAGGAAAAGCCACCTTCTCCTCTAACCTGAAGTGACTGATCCTCTTGAAACTGGAACAGCGCTGGCTCAGGGACAGATATGTCATGCTTCAGCTGGTGTATCCTTGTGCATGGGCAATGTGGGAAGTGAAAAGACACCCCGTACCTTCCAATTCTTACATTCCAGCAACAAACAAAAACTTAAACACTGTGTATTTCTCATTTCTAACTTGCAAGACAAATGTTGGATGACTTGAAAATGCTACTTCAAAATGACCCAAAAAGTGAGACAATACCAGGACCTTCCCTCCTTTCCAAGGGCTTAGCTTACTGCTGGAAGGACAGAGTGCTCATCAAAGCACCAGGGGCCATTTTTTAAGCTCTGCTTATCCCACATCTGAACTGGAACCTCTTAAGTCTGTTACTTTTGGCTGCCTGATTGCACTGTAGTGATGCAGTGACAGAACAGCAGTACCTGGGAGCTCATACAGTGACATAGGCAGTGAGGTTTTAGCTGGTGCATGAGACGTATGCTGAGCTTGCTGTTTCTGACCTCAATATTCTACACTGGCACCTATAAATTTGCCTGTTGGAGCTCGTACTTTTATAGAAAACCTATCCCACCAACCATGTTATAAGCTGAACAACTCTATCATCTCTTCTCCTCTACAGCCTTCCAAACCCAGGGACCTGAAGGTCTGTAGTTTGCTTTAGCATAGCAGGATAGTGACAGCACTGCGTTGTCTGCGCTTGAGAGTTGTTATTTCCAGGGAATGCATGTGCGAGACGATGCCCACGAGATGGCAGCCTGTGCAGTGGGAAAACGGGCCCTGCTTCTACCTGCAGGAAAAGAGGATTTCCCTGTGCGTGTGCCACCTTCCTTCTGCAGGCAAAAGTGGCCTCTGCTCTGCTCCCCAGCACACTCTGTACAAGGTTTCAGTGTTCAGATTATGTCGTACAGATGTGCCAGCTCTCACCTGCACAGCAGGATCTGGTGGATGGGAAGCAGTGAGACACACTGACAAGCATGGGAATGCCACAGACAGACCAGACAAGCCGGGATATTTTAGAGGCATATCCCAGAAAACTCAGAATCTGGAGGGGAATGCGATGAAAGAGGCAGATGGGCAAAAAGTACTTCGTGCTGATAAGTGACAAAAGAGCTCTGAGTCTGCAGTGCAGTAAATACACATGGACGCAGGAGGGTGCTGGTCTTTGTGTTAGCATAAAGCGCTAATGTCTCTTCCCTCCTCCTTGATGCCATCAGCTTACAGGTTTCAGAAGGACATGTGTTCATTCATCCTGGACATAAACCTAGGTGAGGCTAGCAAGTGGACAATCCCAGATGACTGCATCTTTCTGGAGTACGGTAACATTCACATGAAGGGCAGATTGTGCCTTTAGGTGATGAACAGACACAGCCATCAGTCTGCTGGAGAAGCACCCAGGTCTGTCAGCCTGCAAACTGATGTCCTAAGGACTTAATGCTGGTACAGGTGAAGGTGTGGACAGTCTTGTATTGAGTATCATTTGCTTCTCCTTAGCAGTGTGCCAGCTGGTAGTGAGGGCACAAGGATGGGTAAGGAAGAGGGAGAGAAGCGGCCAAAGGGCACAGAACAAATCAGAGGCCAAGTGTGACAGAGAAGCCTGGTTTCCTTCCTTACAAGTCTGAGTTGGCCCATGTGCAGGACAACCTTAATAGCTTCCCCCCCAAAAAAGGGAAAAGCCCAGAGGGTGAAAATACGGGAAGGTTTGCATTTTTTAAAGCAAAAGTCAAAAGTCAACTCCATAGTAGAGTTGGAGAGTGCAGGGAAGGAGAGGCTTTGTGCTGCTAAGCCCACTGCTGTGGTATGAGCCTCGCAGAGAATGATTCAAGAGACAACAGGTACTACTCACCCACCTCACCTGGTCCCAAACCTCACTTATATTATGCAGAAAGAACTGATCAATAGGTCTGGTTTCCTTCTGGAATGTAAAAGCCCACAGAAAAGAAGGTTTGTCCTCTCTGATGCAGTTCAGTCTCAGCTGTGAGAAGTGCCGTCAAGCGTTGCTGTCTCTGAGCAGCTGCACAGGGTTATCATCTTGGCCTTTGAGTGAGAGCACATAAAGCCAGTTTCTTGGCTCAGAGGGGGTGTACACGGTTGGCAGAACCAGGTTTTAGTAGGTAACAGTATGTAAATGTTATTTATTGGGGCAGTTTCTAACCCTTTTCCCTATAGCCCTACTTTTATGGGAAAATACAGGACCCATTTCCAGAAGCTGTTTAGTCATACACCTCAGGTGAGCAGTTTCCCTGGGTCAGGATCTTTGCTTCCTGTAACAGCTGCATCACTGGTAAAGAATTGTAACTGCACTATTACAGAGGTATGTAGGCTCATTTTTCCAGCCTGGGCAGTGCATAGGATATCATTTGGACTGTCACCCTCCCAGGCATAATGTACTGAAATGTCATTCTGCTCCTGGGTGAAGCTTGGATTCTTCCCAGCTTGTCCTCTCCTTTGGCCAGGAGCATCTGTGCATCTTGACCTCATCTCTTGGCATGCAGATGCCCAGAGATGTAGAAGAAAGTGCTCATTAATGCTGGGAAAGTGAAAATAGATGGATTTTAAATCCCAAAGGGCTGTTGTTTGCTTAGCTCCTTGTGATTTGTTCTTGCTGTCATGAAAGTGCACACTTTTTGAATGGCAGATGCTTTAGGATGTTCAAGGCCTACTGATAGGACTCCAGCTGCTCAGAGTCATGCTAAACTGGGTCATTTTCAATACTCTTCAGAGGAGGCTCAGAGCTTAACTTTAAAAACTTGGATTTGGAAGTTTGGATTTAAGGCTTTAATGATAAACTCTGTGTGTGGATTTTGGCCATTGCCTACCTCTGGTGTTTGTTCTTTTTACTTTTGGCAGATTTCCAGGTGAACGGGGAGCAGGAATTTGACTCAAATTCAGACAAAGTGTCACAGAGCAGCTCAGCGATGATGTTTCTACCGCTGAGACCAGCTTCCTTTCTGGCAGTGCACAGGAATGTCCGCACAGCCCTGTTTCAGAGCAGTGAGAATCAAAGCCCAGTCAGCAATGGGGGTGTTTCGAAGCTGAGTTCTTATCTGTATTACTAAAGAATATCTGAAAGCTGTATGTCACATAGAGACTGTTAAATAATGAATGCCATATTCATTATTGCATATCTAAGTGTTGACATACAAAAGAAGCTGTCTTCTGAGCACCAGCTTCGCTGCCTGGCAGCAGCAAAGGGACACAGTTTACCTAAATTTGCTTTTTTACTTTAAGTCAATAATAGATTTTTCTTGTCTTTCATTAAACGGCTTCTGATAAGAATTTCTTTCCCTAAGGAAATAGGAAGGGCTTGAACATTTCTGAATAAGAAATAAAGCAAGCCTACCATGAACTGTAATTGTGTGTTCCACTTTCCAAAGCATTTCCCCTCCTGAACTGTCATTTGACATCTAAAGGAAAGGGGCTGGCAAAACCTGATTTAAACCAGGCTTAAGTCAGGGCAGCACAGCCTCAGACCAACATTCCTCCCTAGTCCTGCAGGGGTTTGATCCTAGACATGAAAGAAATCTGAATCAATTCTTTACTCTGTCGTGCCTGTACTACAAGAGAAGAGCAGAGACTTTGCAGAGGTGGACAAAAACCCAAATGCAGCTTCTTGAACTGGCTTTGTGCAGCCTCCCCCTGGCTAAAAACAGCGGGGAGCAGCTTTAAGTTACACCACAGTCTTGTCAGTACAGACATGGGCAAAGCGGTGCCGCTCTATGCCCAACCTGCTCTCCCTGTTCTCTCCTAAGAAGGCTTTATCTCCCTTGCTCTGTTGTGTGATTATAATGAAAGTGGTTCCGGCTTCTCTGGAGACTGCCTATCCCTCACCAGGCAATTCATAAGTCAGAGTTGAAGAGTATACTATGGTGTCCCTAAGTAGACTGGATTTTATAGAGGAGCATAGAGGAGTTAAGCACCAGCATAGAAGTGAACCTCTGCTTAGATAAGTACACAGGTAAATTTAAAGGTGCTAACTTTTGGAAGTCAAAAGGCATTCATAAAATAGAATCATAGAATAATTAGAGTTGGAAAGGGCCTTGAGATCATCCAGTTCCAACTCCCTGCATGGGCAGGGACACCTCACACTAGACCATGTCGCCCATGGTTCTGTCCAGCCTGGCGTTGAACACTGCCAGGAATGGAGCATTTACCACTTTTTTGGGCATTCTTAATATTCATGAAGTGACTCCTGTGTCATGCACTTTGGTGCACAGGGAGCCAAAGAGGAAAAAAGCCATATTAATATTGCACAACAGGGTTTTTAGATTGGCTGATCTCAGTTCCAGTTTCAGTTTGTTGTTCCATCAAATCATGTGTTAGCAATAAGATTTATACCAGATCCTTGGAGTCTCTTATTGCCAACCCCTTTGGGTTTTTTTGAAGGGGTGAATTCATATATACAAATGTGGCCATTTGTAAGCAACCGATATATTCAGTATCATTTCCCTCTGGGATACATTTACCCTCGAAATCCAGCCATGAGAAACTCTGAAGTGCTACACTCCTTAGAATGCTGTCTCCATTTGATTTCTGCCTACTCTGAATTTTCATAACAGTTGCATTTGGGTTTCAGTTATACTGGTTGATGAATATTAAACAAGGTCTGCATACGTTTCTTGGACTTGCTTTTACAGACTGTGCTTGTGCAGAGAGATATTTTCCAGTGGTGCCCTTCTTGGTGCCCTCTGTTCCATTCTTTTATTGTTCTCAAGTTGTTCTAAGAGACAAGTGACAGTGCGAGACAGGAGGAGAATGATCACATTTTGCAGGGAAATTAGAGTACAAAATCAGTAGTTAGATGCTCCTTGGGACTGCATAAAACTTCTTTGAAGAATAATTAGCTTGCAAGAGAGGTCTGTTAGCTAGAATTCCTTTTCAATTCTGTGTGCAGAAGATAAATGTAGTCTGGGAGAAGCTGTGTCCTTTGAGGTCTCCTTGCTGATCTGAGGGAATAATGTTTGTGGACAGAATGAAGGAAATAGCTAGAAAAGAAGTGGAAGGAAGCCTGACTGGCCACAGCTATCCTGGGCTCAAAGCAAGCAACAAGCAGTGACACAACCAGGGAAAACCTAGCAGAGAGGATAACAAATGGGTGGTGGGTGCTGGGGCTCAGCACCTGATGATGCAGGTGACTCTGTTCAGATAGCAATTGGGACTGGCAGTCCCATGGAGTAGCATTAAGTGACCACCAGTGTGGAGAATGAAGCCCACAAGCAGCTCAACATGTGTAAATGGTTCACTTGATAAAGCAGTGTCCCTCAGATCTATGGTTATGTTTAAGCTAAATGCTTGATGTGGAGATTAAGAAAGGTTTCCTGGAGTTTGAGAAGGGGATAGAGAACTCCTGTTGTGCCCCACCACTGTGTGCTGACTCCATTTTATATTTGACCAGTTTCAATATGCTGCTTCCTCCTAGGATATTGCTCTAGGTAATTCTGAAGTTGGAAGATGGAGTGTGAGGTTTAATGGTTTTGTTGGTGTGAACTGATCTGCACAGACTTGAGCAAGGAGAGAGATGAGTCTTGCTCTCCAGAGCTGTCAGTACTCTCTTTCAGACACATAAAAATACACCTGAAATGCACAGAAAACTGCAATGAGAGGGGTCTGTAGCAGTTCATGACAGAGTAAGTGACATCTAATCCATTAGCTCTCTAGATGAAAGGACTTGTAAGGCTGAAAAGCTTGCTGGAGCTGTAATGTAACAAGCATTAAGGTAAGGGAGATTTGAGAAAGAGCTAACAAAGCTAGATAATGAAGCAGCACAATAGCAAAAGAAGTCATTACAGTGGAGATGACCACGGGGTAACAGAATGATCCCTGCTCTTCACTCATCAGTGGAGCTAGTGTTTAGTATTTGTTGGCATTTACATTCTTAACGTCATAAGCGCTGTATAAAAACATGCCTTTGTTTTGCTCATGTTTGATGTGTTGCCTTTTGTTGTTTTGTTGCTTTTTTGGTGTTTTTTACTGTCTCCATTCTTAGAAGCAGCAAAACATCCAAGGACACGCATAGCATTAAGCATGTGACTCATCCCCTCTACAGCCACAGATGTCGCTCCCTCTTGCAATTAAATACGTGCTAAAGTGGTCTGTTGGAGCAGAGCCCAGGAGTCCTGTGTGCAGGTTTGAGCTCATGGGTACAAAAGTGGTGCTAACAAGCAGGACTAGAATTATAGACCTGTCAGCTTAGCTTCATTTCCTGGAAAAACACTGGAACAAATAACCAAACCAACTATTTGTGAGCACCCAGAAGAACAAGAGGGGATGAGCAACAGGTAGCATGGAGCTTTTTGAGATGCAAGAGACACAAACCAATCTAATTTCCCACTCAACTAGGATAGCCCATTGAGACTGGTTTGTCTTTTGGAGCAGTTTCACATGCATCCTCATGAAGATGGCATGGATGAAAATACCTGGGTGCAAAACTGGTTGGAACACTGATAGAAGAAAGCTTTTGAGGGAGGTTCTGAGAGGGCTGTTTTGTGTGCATGTCTCTTGTTTCCATATATGATCTGAGGGAAGTATACAGATTTGCAGCTGACACTATGCTGTCAAAGGCTGTGAGCACACTGGGCAGGATTAGAATTCAGTATGAACTTTGCAAGCTGGAGATGCAGTAAAAACCCTAACCTACCTTGCCATTCAGCTGAGATAGAGCATCATCTCTGTGCTGAAGATGGATTGATCTATTGCAATAAGTGTAATATAGGTTATTATACAGTTATAACAGGTTGGAGAACAACAACTACATGTGTAGTTGATTCATCAATAAGGATGAAAGATTTTGATAGCTCACAAGCTGATAGTGAATAAGAAAGGCCATGCTGTTGGAGTAAAAGCACATCAAATGTATAAGCAGGACTGTTGTCACTATGGCAAGTGCCATAATCCTTGCAGTCAGCTCTGTATTTATAAGCAGAAGCACAGTGTTCGCTTTTGGCTGGTATGCTTCAGGACTGAGTGTGCTGGTTTAAGCCCACCTACTTGCTCACTCCCCCACTCCCAGTGGGATGGGGAGGAGGAGTGGGAAAAAGAAAAGGTAAAAAAGCCATGGATTGAGATAAGAACAGTTTAATAATTGAAATAAGGTAAAATATAATAATAATAGGAAACAAAAAGAGGAAGGAATAAATCCTGGCCCACAAAAATTCCTTTAAGTGATGCACAATACAGTTGTTCATCACCCACTGACTGATGCCCAGCTCATCCCCGAGCAGTGGTTGGCACCTCTCAGCCAACTTAGCCCAATTTCTATACTGGGCATGACATGTTGTGCCATGGAATATCCCTTTGACTAGTTTGGGGTAGGAATCCTGGTGTCCTGTCTCTGCTCCCTCCTTCTTGTGCCCTTACTGGCAGAGCATGAGACTGAAAAGTCCTTGATCAGGGTAAGTGCTACTGAGCAGCAACTAAACCAGTGTGTTATCAGCATTGTTCCCAGACTAAAGCCAAAACACAGCACTGCATCAGCTACTAGGAAGAAAATGAACTCTATCCCAGCCAAAACCACAACATGGAGCTGGAGAATGGTTGAGTATGAAAAGGAAAACAGTAAGACTGATCAAGAGACTCAGTCTACCAGGGACAACTGAGGAGGCTTTGTCCTCAGGAGAGGGAGACTAAATCTCTTCCAAAACATTGTCAGCTGCTGCAAAGGAAGAAGAGAATGCTTTGGTCTTCCTGACCCTTGTAGTTAGGACAAGAAACTATGGTCTAGACTGCTTTGCGGGGAAATCAGAGCACTTTATTTTTAGGAATTAATCTGATACTAAGGGGTTGTGAAGGACTGGAACAGATTCCCTCAGAGAGGCGAGTCTGGCACTTTGAAAACAAGCTAGACCTCTGTGTGTCAGGAACGACCTATAAAAGGCCTCCTTTACACAGGTGAATGGAGTCAATGACCTCTGGAAATCCTTTCTAGACCTCTGATTCCACTAGGGTTAATTTACACTTCTCTACCAGCATAAATCTAGGTGAATTTAACTAAGTCATTGCCAATAACTTTGTATTGATGGTAAGGGAATCTTGTCTTCTAGGCAGTACGGCTGTAGGTATCCAGAGGTTTTCTACTTTGGGACTGGTAAGTATTGAATGTGTAAGCACAGGGAGGAACAGGGTAGGAGAATGCACAAAGCAATGAGTAAATCACAAGATCTAACTTGAAACTCACTCATTGATCAGTGCATTAACTAAGAGTTGTGGATTTCATTCCATTTTGCCTTAGCCCTACATGTTGGTGTTTTCAATGGCTGATAGAGAGCAGTAATGCAGAGCACGCTTCTTACAGGTCTCCAAACAGCAGATGACACCTTACATACTGCAGACAAGTTGACGATAGTGATATTTTTCAGCCACCAAATGCTATTAGTTTTGCCAGCATTTGGGCTCTTCCTTTCATCCACACCTCTTCATAGAGTCTGCTTAATGTTTTGCATCTTTATTTTGTATTTTTTTCCCTGTAGCTAATTTCTGGACCCTCAGCTTCACTTTTTATTCTTAATCAAAGGTAATTTCTTCCTTAGAGCTCTATGCACATAACATGTCCATTAAATATGCAGGTAGGATCCCAGTATGGGATGTTTCACTTCATGCATGACACTATAATCATTGTGATGGTGTTTTCTTTGAAAGCTCCTTTCCTGTTACTTGAAGAGAATTCCCAATTCCTGCATCTAGTCACTTGTTGATTTCTAAGAAAAGACACATTAAAACCTACCAGGACGTTTTAAGTTGGCTACTTCTTGCTTCATTTATTTATCCATCACAGAGCTCTTATTAGTCTTTCAACTAAGAAAATGCATTCTTGCATCCAAATAGAGGAATACTACAAACATGAAAGAGCAAAGATAAGTGACTTTTGCTCAGCTTTTGAGTTCTTTTTGTGGACAAATTCCCAAGAAAGCAGTTCCATGCAATTCTCCCCATTAGGAGAACTGACTGATTGGTGGAATAACCCACATCTGATTGGCTTCACCTCAGTTTCCTAAATCCAGACTCTTGAAAAGGTTCAGGTTTTCATGTAAGCCTTGACAGAGATATCCAGGTTCAACTATTGTGAGGCAATGGGTCAGCAGAGTTGCCCAAAGCTTGTCTGGTGCATAAATGGCTCCTAGAACGATGGATTAGGACTTCAGACCCCTCAGCTTTCTCTTTTCCCTGCGTGCCACTATAATGCTTCCATCACTTTAGCTGTGATGTCTATACAGGGGGGCAGATTCTTGCATCCATTGGAAAAGGGGCAAAGGAGCTGGAGCCCTCTACTCCTGCCGCAGAGGTTCAGCATAGCAGTGGATCTGAGGTTTGTTGCTCTGGTGTGACTGTAGGCAGGATAGAACAGTTCTTATTCTAGTTAGAAGCATACAACTATTCCTGTCTTGCTGAGTCATCAGTATTTGTGTCTGTTCGAATATGTTTGTGTGGTGACAATCATGAAGCTCCAATGGGAGATGGTATTTCAGGCTTTGCCTTGGGCATGAGCTGACCTGTGACACTGTGCAGTGCAAAGTGCATCCAAGTGACACACTGGAAAGTTGTGGCTTGTTTCTTATTTAAATAATAACTTTTAAAAAGTCCCAGAAAACCCTCCCACCCCAAAGACATGTTTCTTGCAGTTGTACTTTTCCATTCTGATACAACAGCATTGCCTATAATTGGGTTTTGCTATTTTCTTTTGACACTAGGAAATGTAAAATTAAATTAGACTTATAGCAAACTAATCGTGACTATGTGTTTCAAGAGTTCCTGTGCTCTGGAATGTGATATCTGGGCCCCTTGGATGCTGCCAGTGGCATTGGCTGTTCCAGCGATGTCTGCTCTCAGGCTGGCAGCTAAAGATAGTACAACTTGCCCTGTGTGAGGCCATGGGGACGTGCTTCTGTGTGGCGGAC
This sequence comes from Psittacus erithacus, assembly GCA_009867235.2. Lineage (NCBI taxonomy): Eukaryota > Metazoa > Chordata > Aves > Psittaciformes > Psittacidae > Psittacus > Psittacus erithacus. The sequence continues at coordinate 29,844 of WYDI02038708.1, read as the reverse complement.
GTGCCCCCCTCCCCTCAAGCTCTGCAGTGATGAGCGATGTTCTGTGGGGAAATTTGCCTTTAGTAGATCCCCCCACCCCTTGCAGTTGTCAGTTTGGAGCTTATTGCAAAGCCAATTACAAGCCTTTTAAATTAGCTTTATACTCATACGCCAGTAGGGTGTTTTTACATGCGTTTAGCACTATATATTTAGAGAAATGAAAGCAAAACTTAAGGCAAGCTTTCTCTTTCTCTGCCTAAAATCAAGCTAAAGAATAAGGTTGTAAGAAAAGCCTGTGGCTCCTTAGAGCATATGCTACATCCTGTGGTATGATACTAGTAATATATCATAAATGTCATGGTATGAAATAGCAACTACAACTGCAAAGTCAGTGCAGCACCCCCAACCTCACCACGGTGACCTCTGGGACTGGTGCTGTCCAACCTGCCACCAGTTGTGCCTTCTCCCTTCCTATATCCCTCCTTTCATAACTTTTACAGATCTTCAGTATCTAGTTGATGAACTCTCAAAACAGTGGCTTCTACTATGTCATTCCTTCAAGGAAAGACTGTGTGAGAAGTGCAGGATCCAGCTGTGTGTGATCTGCAAAGCTTCAGAGGTGTTGGGCTGCCTCCAGTGTGGGTGACAAGTGTGTGTGGCTCCACTTGTGAGTGGTGCAAGTGGTGTCTTGGAGCATGGCACCTATGCAATTAACTTGCTCATATCCTGAGACCCATATCAGGGCTTATGACCCCTTCATCTCTGTGTGCTTGTATTATCAGCACAAAGAGGACACACATCATAGCATGTGGTTGAGGAAGTCACTTGTGCGTGGCCAGGATTTTAAGTGTGGAAAATCCCAATCCTGGCTTTTTTTTGTTGCAGAAGTAAGCAAGGAGTAGAGATGCAGATAATGCTAACCATGGCTTATGAGTCTTAAGCTAAATATAAAGCAACCTGACCATGGCAAGCATGTAAGAGGGTTCAGTAAATGTTTGTATTGATTAAACTATTAATAAGAATAGCAAATCCCATTACACTTAATCATTTTTACATTGCTTTCCTGCCCCTTCCTCCCTTTTTCGCCTCCCCAGAATGCTTTTCCTAGAACACAGCAGACACATACAGGGAAATCTCCCACCTCAGGGCCCTGACTGTCTGAAACACCTCCCAGCGTTCACTGTGGAGGTGGATGGTGTCTGCATGCTGGGCTCTGGCTTCAGTGGACTTCTGTGTGATGACCTCTACTTGGGAGAGGAAAGCCTGAAGAAAAGCAGAGAGAGACTGCTAGTAAGAGAATGACAATGCTGAAGAGTATTTAACCCAGAGGAAGCATACAGACATCCAGGAAAGAATAGTGTTGGCTCCTAGGTTAGTTACTAACACGTTTTCAAATGGCGAAAGGATGTGTTCATGTAACCAGCTTCCCTCTGCTTCTCCACTGCCAGGCAAAACTGTTGGATTTGAAATCCAGTTCTGTGCTTGCTTAAAAAGGGTAAAGAGATGGAAGTATTACAGTTGAGAATGGGGAGAAAGAACAGGACTTGAGTGTTCAGTTGTTTCTGCTCTGAGTTGTAGGATAGAGGGTTTGGTGGTAAAGTTTGTTTTCTTTAAATAGACTTACAGACTTATGTTAAATGGATCAAAGTGATCTATTGAAAAGCATTTGTTTGAATCTTTTTTTTTTTTGGAAAAAATTGATCAAAACTTGGAATGTTTTCAGGGATTTCTGGAAAACTCTAATTTTAATGCAGTACGGTTGGGGGGATGTGTCCCAAAAGATGTTGGCAAAACCTTTTAGGCAGGTTTGTAGCCTTTAAAAGCAAGTTCCTTCAATTCTTTTTGTTATACATCAATAATGAAATGTTCAGGACTACTTTAGGAATACAAATCCCTCATTCCCAGTCAAATTAAAAGCAAGTGGGCATTCAGGTCCCTTACTCAGTTTCAGCAGCGTAGAACTTCAGTGTTAATTTGCAATAGCTAATATGTATTAAACACACTTTTAAGTGCAGTTCTATTATCATTTATCTCATGGTGGTATTGCCTCACAGTCCTAATTTTTTGCTTCTGTGCAGTAGTTCTCTGTATCCCAAAGGACAGGAAAGCTTTATAAACAAATGTAGGCCATTCCCAAGTCCTCAGGCAAGCAAAGCTTCCACTGAAGTCTTCAGGAGCTTTGCTCACATAACGTCTCTAGTTTCAAGCCATGAAACTGCTGTGTATACAAGCAGACATTCTCCTTTGAGTGAAGGTCACTTTGGGGGAATAGCAGTAGTCATATAGCAGCCCACACACATCCCCTGCAGTGGTTTGGAGGAGAAAATAATGGTTATCAACTCAAACTGCAGACAGTTTGTGCACAGAATGGGATTATGCATGGAGGGAGTTGATGACTGGCTCTAAATGGGGTTCTGGCTGAAGGAAAGATTTTCTAGGACATTCTGCAGAACATACAGGTTTGACTTTATTCATAGAACAGGTTGTTTGCCAGATACGTACAGACTAAAACCCCAAGCTTTTAATTCAGGAAGTTTCTGCTTTAGCATGTTCTCTGCCAGTGCTTTGATATGCTGGAATTAAAATGTTTGTTTTCACTCTGGCTTGATATTAAGCTGGTTTAATGTCTTATAGAAGCTGTTCTGAAAGCTTTCCTTTTCCTCTCTGGATCCAGCTCCCGGGGTGGGTGACATCTGTTATCATCAGTCAGGCAGTTCTGAGTTGTGCCTTTAGATAATGAAAACCAAGACCTTGCATTTTGCTTCCCAGCAGAGCTCTTCCTCTATTTCCTTTCACCTCAGATGTTTGGGTTTTTCCTCTGTGTATATCCCAATGTTTCAGTCTCAGTGTTCTTTTCCTTACAGATTAGACTCATAAAGGAATTGGAGACCTGTCTCATAGTTCAGGAGGTGCTTTTTGTCTTCATTCAGTTTCTTCTTGTCTTGCAATTGAAGTCACCACCTGTAATCCTCCCCTGCCTACAGTTTGTCATTTCTGATCCCAGCTATGATCCTTCCCGTAGCATTTCTTCATTGCGGCATGACAGGATTACTGTGTAGCGCTCCATGGGTTTCCTTTCTGGCTGAAAGGCTTCAGGAGAGGTTTAGCTCTTCAGTGCTGTTCATTCTTTTCAACTGACTTCATTCCTGCTGCCATGTTACTGCATCCCCTCCCTCGTCACACCTGCTCTGTATCACGGCAGCCACTGGCACACACATTGCAGAGGGAGGAACAGATTATTTCATAACTGGTCAGGATTGGAAAAGACCTGAAAATCATCCAGTTTCAACCCTCTGCCATGGGCAGGGATGCCTCGTGCTAGATCAGGTTGCTCCAAGCCCTGTCTGACCTGGCCTTGAACACTGCCAGGGATGGGGCGTTTACCACTTCTCTGGGCAACCTATGCTAGTGCCTCACCACCCTCACTGTAAAGAACTTCTTCCTTGTATTTAACCTGAACTTCCCATTTCAGTTTAAACTCATCACCCCTTGTCTTATCGCTACAGTTCCTGATGAAGAGTCCCTCTCCAGCATCTTTGTAGGCCCCCTTCAGATACCCGCCTGTATGTTCAACATGGCATCTGCATCATGCTTGATGGCCCTGATCCAGCACTCAGAAAGGTGAGTGCAAAAACACTACTGAGATACAGACACCTGAAGGCAGTGTTAGATGGAGAGCTGAGATCTCCTCCCCTTTAGCATGAAAAGATTAGACCAAGTGGGGACGCCTGGAGATCCATCTCATTTGCTATCTTTTAGGGGATTTTTCCTGTCCTAAAGCCTGGATCAGTGAATCACAGCAGTCTCTGGGTGCTTTGGTTCAAGCAGGGATGCTTGGGAATATACCATTTCAGTTCTTCTAGCCATGTGCTGGAGCAAATGTAATTCCAAAGCCATCACAGCCTGCAGCAGTGAGACCACAGGAATGGAGGGGAAATGATCCAGCAATGAAGAAGCTACAGGGTATATTTAGGTTTGCCCTTTAAAAGCAACTACTGTGCCTCTTAAATCTCAACGAGGTGCTGGAGAGCAGCTAATGCTCTGCCTCAGTGCTGGAGCTGGCTGGTCTTGCTTTTGCTGCTGATCTACATCTGCTGCAGGTCTGGCTGCTGAGCTCAGAGAAGCATCTACTTGTGTAGCAGCAGGCTCTGAAGCACCTCCCAAGCCCCCTTGCTGGGAGAGCCCATTGTCCCTTTGCTTTCCCAGTGATTTTGGTGGCAGTGCTTGCAGGGCAGAACTGAGCTCTGAGTGAACACCCGCCAATGACAGACCCTGCAAAAGGTTTTGTGCCTGTAATTGTTAGTTATTTAATGCACATTTGGGTCACATCACTTGGTATGATGTGGGATTTATACATACGTGAATGTGCACCGTGTTGACAGCTCTGGTTTTACAGCTGTTTAGGGTAGTATAGGACAGCATTTACCAGTTAAGGCAACACAAGCCAAATCTGGTTTGACTTTGCACTTCAGGCAGCTGGTTGCATGTGGCTGTGCCCCAGGCTGGACATTGTGGGGCTGGATTGGTGCAGGAAGGCAGCGTCCTTCAGGTGTCAGAATGCTCGAGAGGGCAGGAGCCTGTTCCAAGGATGCTTTTCCAGTCCTCTTCCTGCTGGGTGGGACATCCTTCCTCGGCCCAGCAGAGGTAAAAGCTGCCGTTACAGTGGATGCTGCTTAGTTCTGAGGTGCATGTAACTGAGCTGTGAGCGTGTTTGCTCACCTCTCAGTTTTTAGACTTCAGTGGAGGCACAAGGAGCTGCAGGCTTCTCTTCAGGAAAGTCAAGGCACAGTTCACTAGGCAAGAGAGGACTGTGACACAGAGGGCTGCAAAAAGAAAAGTGCTGCTGTTTCAACCACTGACTTCACAGCAAAAGAACATTATTGTGTCCATTAAATAACTAAAAGCATCTTCAATAATATAATTATATAATGATATATTTTATAGATAGATAAAAAATATAAAAATAAATAAAAGTCATCTTGGGCCTTGGATTCCCAGAGCAAACAACCCAGAGGAACTGTTCCCTGATCCCACTCCTATCAGTGCCCTTTGCACTGGGGATAGGAGGAAGGTTTGGGTGGGGAAGAGACTGCTCACAAGCTGAGCTCCTTCCACACTGTGCAAGAGAGCACTGCATCCCCCAAATGAGCACTAAGTAATGGCAGCCAGCAGCAGGGTGGCCACAAGCACTGGGCCCCCCAGTGCTGGCTGAGATTGAGAGCAGGGCTTGAGGAGGGTCATGGTAGAGGTGGTGATTCAGGGAGCTGGGTGACAGATTTCTTGGTTATTTACCCCATCTGTTTCTGTAATGTACTCAACATGTAATGCGTATCACTTGGGAAAGGAGGACAAGGTGCCTACTTTTTCTGCTATGTCATGTAGGACAGTTTAGCTGCCTCCTCTAACAGCTTTTATTGCCATTCTTTTCTTCATCTTTGCTAAGAAAGCAAAGTGCTTTCTTGGGAATCTACAGCCAGAGTCTGCCTTCAGTGTTGAGGCTCTTGCAAGCCTGAAGAACACCTTCAAATGCTGACAAGTCTTGCAGAGGAGACTTGGCATGCAACTAAACTAAATAATATAATTTGTAATGCAAACATTTATAGAGCAAATAAATAACTCTCAATGAATGTGACATATAAATAAACTCATGCTTTAATTAGCAGGTTATTTCTAAGTCTTCCTTCCTATAAACAGCCAGCCCTGATAACAAACCTCTTCCAGTGAATACTGAGGCAGCAGTGTCTTCTGCATAAAGAACTAACCAGGAGGAGAACTTCTGCCATCTGATAAAGGCCCAGTGCTGCCAGCTACTGAACTGTGTTTTGTTGGTGGGAGCTGTGGGGGTTTATTTCTCTTCTATGCCAGAGGAGGAATGTCAGTTGGTCCCTGGGACAGTGGGGCCTTTGCAGAGCTGATGCTGCACATGTTGGCTCTGTCCTACCCAGATAATCTTAGTTATAAGCCCAGCCTTAACTCCTTTAACATGTTTTAAGCTGTCAGTGACCAACCCTGGTGAGAAGTGGCCATGAAAAAGGACTTTGGTTTTGAAAACCATGTTAAGGAAAAAAACCTTAATGGCTACAACATTTTAAAGACTTTTTCCCCCTCATCTAGACTTCATTAGAGAAATGCATTATGTTCAATTGTATTTGACTGCAATAAGTGGTTCCTACCTGGAGCCTTGAAAACCTTCTTCCATTTAGAGGAGGTTTTTCTCTCAGGTAAGTTGTGTGTGTCTGGTTCCATTTCTTCCCATATCAGGATGGATGGCTTCTTCATCAGCCCATACATGCCTGCCAAATTTACAGGGTATCAGCTACATTAACTCATTCAGCTCAGTCTTGAACTCATCATTATATTTCTCCAGATGAAATATTGCCACTTGCAACTATTTCTGATTAAAACCCTGAACATAATACGCTCTATAACCACCATTCACACTGGGGAGGAGGGAGGCAATAGTTTGCAAGACTTAGAGTGTGAAAGTAATGCTGCTCCAAAGACAGTTAGTCCTTCCCACATCCATTGAAATTTGTTATTACATGTTCCATTGGAATTTCAAATCTTTATTTTTTGTATCAGTTGCTTGAAGTTATTTTTAGGAAAGCTTTGGAAACATTTCCATCATTTATATGAAGAGGCCGTACAGAATAAACAGGAGAAAGCCCTGTTGTATGAACAACCCAATGCACTTCAAAAGGCTCAGCTACACACCGTGATGTCAGGTTATTTGCAGAAGGTCAGATCAATTTTATCATCAGGCAAACATTAGCACATTACTATTCTTAGAAGCAAAGCAAGTCAAGTCTTTTCCAAGAAATACATTTGAGGAAAAATCAAATGGCATTTGTTAGAAACCATCACTCTCTGGGACTTATTCTCTTTAAGGCACTTACTCCCTTACTACCTTTGTAATGGTAAGTCATTGCATCCAAATGTCACCCAGGAGCAAATCTGGGTTTAAAAGTTTCCTACTCTGTAGGGCAAATGAATCAGAACTGGGGCCTGTGTGTCTGTGGTGTAGTGGATAATCTTTGAGAGGGGAGTTTTATCTGTTTGCTTATTTAACTTCAAAAGAGGAATCTGATCCATAAAATGCAGTGTCTACTCAAGGGTCTATAGGTCCTTTAAACCTGGTGGCTGCTGGAAGTTGTCTCCAGACAGTGGATGTGAAGGAGAGGGGAAAGGATGGCTGCTGGTTGAAGGAATGGTGACTTCCTGCTTAAGGAAAGAAGTGCCCTGCTTTGCTTTAAGGAAAGAGAGCAGAGTAAGGTTTGAAGTATTTCCTTAGTGTTGCTGCAATACCCCAAGGAAAACTCTGGCTGAATTCTTCTGGCCAAGAACTGTCTGTGTCTGTGCCATGTTTGCTGAAAGCTGTAACAAAAGACATGGTGGGTGGTGGTTGGCTCCTGTTATCTGTCCATACCTATAATGCTGGCCCTGAGAAAGGAGGCTTGGACTGAACCTCTGATTCACATCAATCCTGAGTGCAACTGGCTGTCACATAGTTTAACTCACTGTGTTGTTCTCATATATCAGATCTGGATCATACATCTCACTTGTCATATCTGATTATTAAAGTGCAGTGCCAGTGTATTATAATCATGGTCTGCGGCATGTCCCTCTGGGAGGGAGCAGCAAGACTTGCCTTGTCCCCAGTCCTCTCTGCTTCTCAGAAAACAGTGTTAAGCTTAAGGTCCTCATTCACCTGCTCTCATGTTTAGGTTGCAGAGTCAGTGCATCACCCTATTTTGCATGAGACAGTGTGAATCCACATGACTGACATATAGACATGACCTGTGCTCTGGAGCTGGTGGCATGAATAACAAATCTGCTAGAGGGGTCTAAAGAGAGGTGCAAAGAGCAAATGGATGACAGCAGCATTCCTCTTGCCACCACTCTTTTCAGCATCCAAACATTTGGGGATGCTGTTTCTGATGGATTATAGACTTTTGTTTTTAAAGGCTGTAATTTATTCTCCTATTTCTGCCTGTATTTTTATTTTCTGGACCTTATCCAAACAACACTGAAGTCTGCTGTTCCTGGCTGGCTGGATGGATAAGAAGGGCACAGACCTTCTCTTCATGGTTTGTATGGTTATTGGAACTGATCAGGAATTTTCCATCAGTGTGTTTACTCATTGGAAAACGTGGTCTCCATAAATTGAAAGCAGGATGGAAATCAGAATCTCTGATGAGGACTAAAAGCTTTCCTGGTGCTGCACAAGTCTTGGGGAGCAAGAAAAGAGAGAAAATGCATTTTTAATACATGTAAATATGAAACCACAAAGGTGGTGAGAGGGGAGGAATGGAAGACAAGAAACCTGAAAGGATTTTTAGCTTTATATTGATGACATCTCAATTAATTTAATGATGGGAGTGGGGAAAACAAGGCCCTAATGGGGGACAAGCACTTGGCCTTTTACAGTGAAAGGAAGTTAAATACAAAATGGATTTTCAGGAGCTAGAAAAATAACTGGGTTGTTTGGCACAGCTGTAAGGTTTAAATGGACTTGTGTCGTGTCTATGTTGTGTTTCCACCTTTAGGACAAGGCAGAATGGAACTTAACTACATTGAGACCTATAGGGAAAAGCCTCTGGGGAATGGGAAAGCAGTTAGGGGCAATGCCAGGTAAACATACAGACATAAGTGTCTGTTTTAACCACTGGAGATGGTTCTTTGATGGCAATCTCTTTACAGAAGAGAAATTAATGAAAATAACTGTTTCTTCTTTACCAGTCTGTTGTTTTAAAGTTAACTCCATTTAGTCTGGGGTTAGAAATCAATGCTACCTGGCACAGCTATTTGGCAGGATAATTTTCTATCAGACACCTTATAGATTTCAAACTATTTGACCCAACCATAAGAATAATAAATGTACTTCCAGAAAGTAAGGAAAATTGCCCAAGGACAGAAGGAAGGCTCTGTTTTTTGGACAATATCTCCATAACAAATCATTTGACTGTAACAGAGCATCAAGTCTAAGAGGTTTTCACCTCTTAGTACATTTATAATCAATAGACCTGCAAACCAGGTTGATTTTTAATCCTCTGATGGCAGACAGTTGCCTGCTCTAAACTGGTACATGTAAGACAATATTACTAAGTCAGCCGACTTGGGGTGGAATCTGGCTCTGTGCTGGGATTTTTAAGAGGATTTACCACCACAGGCTGTACCTGCCAGGCATTTCCTCCTGGAGCCTCCCCAGGGAGCTGGAGGAACAATCTAGTGCCAAAGCAAAGCTCCCTGGGCTGAGCTGACCACAGGCCAGGCCAAGCCCAGTGTCCTGCAAGGAGGGCTCTGTAGAAGAGTTTGTTCTTGCCCACTTCTTCCTACTGTGGAAATGCCGCAGTAATTCCTCTGTGTCATCTGGGAGTGGGCAGCATAAGTGTTGGGAAAAGAGTTTGTCAGTTGGATGGGAAATGTCAAGAGAGTTGATTTGAAGTAAATAAATACTCAGAAGTTCAGTAATAAATACTGAATAACACTTGTCTGGTGGAAGCTGTCCAACTGTGGTTAAAGACACACAACGTTTCTAAACTGGTACAGAGTTAAGCTCTTGTTTTGGACGTGTTTAAATTAGCATGAAGGTTATGTAACCTCTGTGAATGTTTCCAGTGCTCACAGAGCCAGAAATCAGTTTTGCATCGTGCACAAGTGGTAAATAAATAGTTTTCCCACATACTTTTGCTTTTCTGTTACCTTGCATCTAATCCTACCACTGCAATTGCATGGGAATGTGTCAATCGTTTGTTTCAGGAGCATGTCATAAGCATCTCTGTCTTTCTGGTGATCTCTAAAAGTATCCTTTGGTATGTGGTTTAATGATGGATGAAGCTTGGAAATGGAACTTGTCTGGGGTTTGCTGTAAGATAAACTTAGAGCATGGGAATGAAATTGTATGAGCTAAGCGGGGGCAGTGTGAGGAGTATTGCTTTAGGGTGCTAGAGAAGGCTTCTGGCAGAATTTAGGAGTATAAGAGTATATACTCAGTGTAACGTGAGTATCCAACTACCTGGGCTTTGTTTGGTTTCTTTTTAAGAAATGATCCATTTCTGTTCATGTTGTCTGCAAACATAAGATTTGGAAGAAAGCTGAAGAAGGTCACAGCAGCATATGGCTCTTTCACCTCCTCCTTCCATAATATTACATGCATGGCTGGTATTAACAGTGAGCATGACAACATGTCCTGAATGCATGCAAATAAAATAATCCACTTTTTAATACATGGCAGACCAATGGGCATTTTAGTTATTGCTTTAAGATCTTGGTTTGCAAACAGAAATCCTCCAGCCAGCAACAAACAGATAAACAAGGACAAGAGGTAACAGCCTCAAGCTGTGCCAGGGGAGCTTTAGGCTGGATAATAGGAGCAATGTCTTCACCAGAAGGGTGCTCAGGCATTGGAACAGGGCAGTGGTGGAATCACCATCCCTGAAGTGTTCAAACCTGTGTGGATGAGGCCCTCAGTGCCATGGGTTAGTGGTGGCCTTGACAGTGCTGGGAACCGTTGGACTGGATATGCTTAAAGGTCTTTCCAACCTGGTTGATTCTTTGATTGTATGAAAGTGCTGATGTGCACATCAGGCCTCTGGGTACCTGCTGGATTCTACCACAACCCAGACTCACTTTTCACAGCCCAGCTCCTGCTTTCTGTGCCTGGCTATTCCTGCGCAGCTGCCTGCCAGGCTTGTTCTTTGGAAATCATGAAGCTCTCTGGCCTATAAAATGCATCTGACAGGACTGATCCTCCCAGGATTAACACCCCGAGCCTTGAGGGCTCTGCACAGATCTGAGGTGCCAGCCCCTTCCTGCACGCAGCCTTCCCACTCAGTCCAGTGCAGCAGCAGTGTGATGTGGGGGATGGAGGTTTGGAACTGGCAATGAGCAAGGGAGGAGAAGTGTTGCTGCAGCCTTCCCGGATTGTGTAACTTTTGGATCGTGTGGGTTTGTGTGTACATCCAGGGTGCTTGGCTCCTGGCGGAGACATTGTCTGATGAAATAAGAGACTTGCAAAAGCACTTCAGGGAAGTGGAAACTGCCCTCCCATCAAAAGTCCGGTGGTGTTGACACATAGCTGCTTGTGGAGACAGAAGAAAGCACATCCACTGCGGATGATTCACAGATTCTCAGCTTAAAACAAAAGAAGCTTTGAATGGGCATTTGCCATTATCCTAAAATAAATAACTTCTCCTAACCTGTAGTTACAGAACAAGATCTGGGTTGTTTCATAGCCCTGACGGCTGCTGTATCAAAGTGCTTCTCTAGTTTTGGTAAATCTCCAGGAGACAGAAAGGCAATATAGCTCCAAGCCAGTTCATCTGAGACTTCTGGATAACCCATATTAAAGGCATAAAAGCATAGCTACAGAAATTCATCATTTGATGCATAACTCCAAGCATGGTCATTTGCAGCCTGGAGAATGGCCTGATTTATCCAGGGTGGCGTGCAGTTGTTGTAGCTAGGTGAAGTTAAATAATGCAGCACTCTTTAAAATTGCATGAGTGTATGATTTCGTTTCCTCTGTTCATTCATAATTCCTACTCCCGTGTAGTTTACTGCAGTCAGTGATTATCCCATCTGTCCAATCCATCTCTGAAGTGAGTGGGAATGGCAGGTTGTTGTGACTCGTCCTTACTCATGCACTAAGCTATACTTTTGCAAAGGAAAGATGAACTTGCCCTCTGTGGTGAGGTTTAGGAATGATGAAAGGCCTAGCCTCTCATCTTAAGGAAAATGTAGCATGGAAAACATAATGAGGAAGGGCTGCTTTCTTATAAAACAATTTGATCGACTGCATTGACATCCTTAGGGAGCAAAAGAATTTCTGCAGTGTTCCTGCCACACAAGGGAGCAGTTCAAATGTCTCTCTCTCCTGTTCAGGCCCACCACAAGGATCTTGCTTTCTGGATCTCTGTCACAAGAGAGCCTCCATGGACTAAACTGTGTGACTAACTAAAGTGAATGCTGAAGGAGAGGTGCAACCCAAGTGCCAGTACCAGGAGAGCATCTCCCGCTGCTACCAAAGGCAGAACAGAACTGCCAGACCAGCTTGACCTTTAGAAGAAGTGGAAGCTGTCCAGGAAGTCATGGGGCTGCTCAGAAGAAGCCTTGATTCTTCAGTGCTCTGTATAGTTCTGCCAGCACCTCAGTACCCAGCCCTGAGCAAGCGACCACAGCTCTGGACACCCCTCCCTGCCCAGGATTAGTTCTACTTGCACTGCTGGTGTTGCTGCCCTCACAGATCTCTTCAATGAAGAGCATGCGTGAGTGTCCCGTGATGTATAGAAGACAGTGATCAGATGGATTAACTAAACCTGTCTATTTAAATAGACCAAATGATCCAGGTGATCTTGCTTGGACTGACTTCAGAAGAGAGCCAGTCTGGCCACAGCACTGTGAGTATGAGAACAGATGGCTGAGGATGACAGCCTGTTACCTCCCAGTGATCTAGATGTCTGTACGGGCCTTTGGAGAACAAGGTTCAGAAACAAACACTTCCCATTGCTTTGAAATACAAGGTGAAGTGCAGAGTGAGAAAGAGTCTTCCAAATATGGGACCTAAGATTATTTAGGAATTAATGTTACTAATCAGTTATTTCTCTGCTTGTGGAAAAGGTATTGCCCTTCCTATTTAATAGATAGGGACAGAGGGAAGCTGTTAAATGTACCAAAGAATGCAGCAGTGGTCATGTCTTAGCTGAGAGTCAGGTACAAGAAATCAAATCCTGACCCTATGAAGATCAGCAGGACTCTTGTGAGCATCTTCATCTGTATGAACAGCGAGAGGCTGTGCTGTGCAGCCAGAGGCATTGCTCACACCAGTGTGTCATCTCCCCTGCAGAAACCTGAGGCATTACAGAGGAATGGAAAAAAAAACAAGGAAAGAAAAAGTAGGTGGAAACAACTGGGATGAGTGATGACTACTATAAGGAATGGGAGAGAAGTGATATGGAAGTGTGAAACCAACTTTGGTCCCTGGAGTGAGGGAAGGAAAGGGTAGCAGTTCCCCCAAGTGCTCTGCCACTGTGATTGCTCCGTGCACTTCACTTGTGATCTACAGACCCACAGATGTTATGAAGTTTGGCAGAGCTCAGCCTGCAGTGCAGAAAGACCTGAGGGACATTAAAGACACCAAAAGGAGAAGACAGGATCTCTCAAGACACTGGAAGTGTTTTGAGTGCAGCTAAAGAAGAAACACAGTTTGAATAATGTCTAAATCATGAGAAAGGCTGAGACTAGATGTGAAGCATCCACTTTTTCCATCCTGTCTTGTCCTGGCAGTTTAATTCAGGAAACTGAACTCTGTGCAGGCTGGCAGGGTCACTTGACAGCTTGTTGGGGCTTGCTGCTCTTGGCAAAGCCAGAGCCAGCCAGTCTTTGGGCACAGTGCAGTAAACACTGATTTCACTTAGCCCCGTCTCTGTTGTACTTGTGTCTGTGATGAGGTGAACCCCATGGTACTGTGGTAGCGGAGCCTGCAGCAGTTAGTCAGCCCTGCACTCTGGTTGTCTGAACCCTGCCCGAGTCAGGTCAGGGTGCTGTCTGTTGGGTCTTGCCCATCTCCACGTTCCTGTCTCCTTGTCCTGCCCCACCCTCCCTGCAGTCAATCCTGAAAATCCTGAAGCAGTTGCCAGTATTTCCAGGCAATGTGCCCGAAGAGCAACGCAGCAGTTTCTCAAGCAGCATACGGACGCGGTGCCAAGAGCTCTTGCAGTGTGTGATAATACAAGCTCAGCTACTCAAGGTGAGCAATTAAGAGTCCTTCTCTCCTCTTTTTCCTCCTATGCCTTTGACCTCCTGGTCACAGAGAACATTTGAACATGTGATCTGAACACATCACAAGTTAAAAGCTGGAAAAACACAAGACTTTTATGAACTAAGTTAAGCATATTATGACTTTGGAAGGTGGCTGACTTGCATTTCTCTGTATCTTTGCATTACAATCTCTTTAGACGTAATAGCACCTTACTAATTTGTACTGCCAGCACAAAACAAAGGCATTGGCTTACCTGAAAATTTGGGTCTCTGGGCCTCTACTAGAATAAAAAATTAATGATTTTAGTTAACATCAGTTTATTAATCCTAGAAGGAACCATGACTAGGGAGTTCTGACTTCTCTCTGTTACTTTGAAAGGCATTTCAAAAGCCGTGTTTATATCAGGCAAGTGTCTTTTTACTTACAGTAACAAAGATATAATGGTAAAAATTTGCCATGGGGACAAGTTATTAAAAATCTTCAAAAAAAACCAGCACAAAAATGGCTTTCTTTGCAAACAAAAAATCGTATATACATGAAGTGTGTAAGAGAGATTCTAAATGGAGAAAATTGTCTAATGTCTGGTTCCTATATGCAGTGCCATGTAGGCTCCTACAGCACAAACTTTCTTCTCTCCTTGTCCAGAACCTGCTGACCAAACTGCATGTTGCATGTGGAGAACCTGCTAGTGTGGTCTGTTGATTTGATTTAAATCATTCTATTATCAGTCAGCTGGTGGCAGGTGATCGTGTTCACCCTTGCCAAAAGTATTACAGCAAATCCTGCAGAATAAATACCAGCACTCACATGAAACTGTTAACAGAGAAATGCAAGAAAACTGTGAGGTTTCTTTTTCTCCCCCCTACCCACACACAGTGCTTTGATCTATAATGCAATTGGGTCAGCACTTGGGAAATGCATTTCAATATCCCCATCTGTGATTTGAATACTATGCAGGAGATCCTAAATCTAAAACCTCGTGGATCCTACAATACAGTACCCTGTCAGGCCAGGCTGGACGGGGCTTGGAGCAACCTGCTCTAGTGGAAGGTGTCCCTGCCCATGGCAGGGGGTTGGAACTTGATGACTTTAAGGTCCCTTCCAACCCAAACCATTCTGTGATTCTATTAAAAACTCTTAACTAGCACAGGTATTCAAGAGGAAAAAAAGGCAGATATCACTGAGACAGATCCTCATTTAATTACAACAGCAAAGGCCCATGGAAATCACCAGCTCCCACAGAGCACTGTTGGTTAAGAAAGTCTACATTGTTCATTTCTGGAGCAGGAATATGCTGGCTCACAGCTTTGTGAGCTTTTAGGTCTTGGCCGTGCGGGTAAGTTTTACCAGAGTAGTTTTACCAGAGTAGTTTTACTAGTGCAAGTGAGCCTAAATGCTGATGGAGGCAGTGGAGTGTTTGATCTGCAACCCTCTGTCAGTGTGCAGGGCACCCATTCCTGGAGCTTCTGGGCTGCTAGTGAATGGAGTGGCTGTATCCTGTGCCATGCAGAGTCTCACAGGATCTGACCACAGGTACTTCTGGTCTTTTGGATGCTTCTGAGGAGAAAAGCAGTGTGAGATAACCTGTGCCATGGGGTTCTGAATAGCTACAGCTAGCAGCAGGTATTGGCTGGGGTTAGCTGCCACCTCTCTGAAGGCTGTCTGCAGTAGGGGAGGCTTTGTGGTGCATGCTCTGACTTCCAGAATGTCCCTCCTCTGCAGATCCTGGGAGCACAAAGAAAAACCTTCAGTGCTGGGCAGCAATGCCAAGGGGCTTATCTGCCGTGGTGAGATGTGGATGCTCTCAGAGATCTCAGCTCAGTGGGAGCAATCAGAAGCTTCCCTGGGGAGACCTCAAAGGGAGCCTCAGTGAAACCACAGAGAGAAGAACAAGGAGGAGAGGGATGGAGAAGCTGGAGAAGGAAGGAGGCAGCATGGTGAAGCAGTGAGAGAGCTTTGCTGCTCAGACATGCCTTAGGTAGGTTCACAGTGGAGGAGAGGGTTCCTGAAGCCCTGCAGGCAGTGAGGTTACAGCCCAGATGACTGAGGCTTCTGTCACTCCAAATAGGTGTAAGGTTATGGCTATGAGGACAGAGACTCCTGGATAGCAGAGCTAATTCAGCTGGGGTGTAAACTAGCCTGCCCATTGGCACCCCTCATCTCACAGCACTGGAGAGACTCCCCAGCAGCAGTGCTTGCAGCCATCCCCTTTAAGACATCACTTGCCTTGTGCTGTCCAGGTGAGCTGCACGTTGTGTTCAGTCCCATGTCCCCACAGTGTAGTTTAGGGACCCTCTCCCAACCTGCCAGCCAAAATTCCAACCTGACTGCTCTTAGGAATCCCACAGCAGGCAAGAAGACAAGAGGGAGCTCAGGTATTTTAATCCAGAAGTTAAAATCAGACACATTTCTTCCTCTTGGGTCACTGTCCAAGTGTTCTCTCCCCCTTGTTCATCTCTGTTTTCTCTCCAGGTGCCCTGGTGGGACCTTCTCCCCCTCATTCCTTGGCCTGCCTTGCCTTCCTCCAGGGATTGGGGTCTACTGGGGCCTTGCACAGCCCCCAGAGCAGGCTCTTTCCCCTGGAAAAAGCAACAGTTTTTGTTTTGCACTAAGAATAGCAATGCAGTTAGAGTGTTATAACCCTTTTTCTAAAGCATTTGCTGATGAACTACAAGCACCTCACAGTCTTGTGCATTTTGGTATCTACCATAGGCAAAATCCATAAGTTTGTCCTAAAAATTACCTTTAAGGGATAAGTGGCTTTCTATGAAGGTTTTCATTGTCTTCTGATACTCATCTTCAGTCATGTGGAGCTGGGTTACCTCAATGCTTGAGGAGTACTCTTCTTCTGTAGCTGTCCCCTTCTCTCGAGGAGGCCAGTGTGCAGCAGACACCTTGAAACCTGCTTTATCCAGATTCCTTGCAAACATCCTCCCAATGGAGCTGTTGGACACGAGAATTACAATTGCTCTCCCCTTCACATCAATATTCCTCTCCACAATGCCAAAGGAGAAGAGGATAACAAAGCAGGCCAAAGATGCGATAGAAATGCATACGAAGGCATAGAAGAGGCAGGAAAGGGTTGTTGCAAGCAGTAAGTCTGTGGCCAGCAAGAAGAGATGCTGCAAGAGGAAAATCATCGTGAGGAGGATGAGCTGCTGCTTCCTCACTCATAGGCGAGCAGAGAAACCAGTGAGGAGCCACCACATGCAACCAGGCTGTTATAAAGCCAGGCAGTGTTGCGAAACGTGGGGGCAAGTCCAGATCCCATGGGGATGATGAATCACTTTCTGGGATTGGCCAACAACGGGGATTTTCAAACCACATTCCCTTCCAGGAGAGAGCAGTGCTGTGTTTGTCTTGGCTTTGCTGTGCACTTGGATGCTCTCGTGGGCTGAAATGTGAGGATCTCTTTGGTAAGGGCATTTCATCATGTGTCATCTTTAGGGCCAGTGATGGATATAGTTTATTTTGAAGCAACCATTTTTTCATGGGTTTCTTCAAGTGGTGTGTGCGTGGCATTGGGAAGCCATGGAGTAGAAATAACCCTGTGTCTGCTTGGCATGCTGCAGCTCTTTAATTTACCACTCATGGTACTGCCACAAAGCAGGCAGTTTGAGTAAGG
This sequence comes from Psittacus erithacus, assembly GCA_009867235.2. Taxonomy (NCBI): domain Eukaryota; kingdom Metazoa; phylum Chordata; class Aves; order Psittaciformes; family Psittacidae; genus Psittacus; species Psittacus erithacus. Next base: position 12,481 of record WYDI02038708.1, on the reverse strand, counting down.
CTGGGAAAGGACTCAAGCAGGCACAGAACTGGGAATGCTGCCCCATGCAGCCAGCTCTTGTTCTGCTGTAAAACATGCCATGCCAGGAGCAGTGTGCAGTGGTTGGACTGCATTGTGCCAGGAGTTCAGTCATGTCAGAGATGGGAGAAATGAGCTGGAGAGAGGGTTTCTGATTGAGGACAGGGATTTTATGGAGGGTCTTGCTATTTCTCAGGATGGCAGGCAGAGCAATGCATTCATCCCTGACTGCAGCAATGCCCTATGCACATGGAGCACAGCAGTGCTCCATGCTACAGCTGCTACCTTTGCAGAGTTGGGAAGAGCCTGGCAGATGTAGGACCAACACTGGCAAAGGTAAATGTTGCAGCATATACTCAGGTCACCTCCAGCGGTGGGTCAGGAAGAGGCTCTCACATCAGCCCGCAGCTTCCCCACTGCCAGCTCTCTTGCTGCTTTCTTTCATAGGAGCATGTCTCCTATGAAGACAGGCTGAGAGAGTTAGGCTTGTTCAGCCTGGAGAAGAGAAGGTGCAAGGGAGACCTTAGAGCAGCTTCCAGTGCCTAAGGGGCTACAAGAAACCTGGAGAGAGGCTTTGGTCAAGGGCCTGTAGAGACAGAACAAGGGAGAATGGCTTTAACCTGACGGAGGAGAGATAGAGATGAGACATTAGGAATAAGCTTTCCTCTGTAAGGGTGCTGAGGCGCTGGCACAAGGTGTCCAGAGAAGCTGTGTTCAAGGCCAGGTTGGACAGGGCTTGGCAGAAACCTGCTCTAGTGGAAGGTGTCCCTGCCCATGGATGAGCTTTAAGGTCCCTTCCAACCCAAACCATTCCAGGTTTCTTTGATTCTCTGAAGCAGACACCGAGGTTGGTGGCAAGACCTTTCCCTTCATGGTCAGTGTAGAGGTGCTGCTGATCACCACTAAAACCTCAATATCAAAAGCTCTTCTTGAAAGAGTATCTTCCTTTTTTTGTCAGTTTCTATTTTAAATGTGGATCCATATAAAGGATCGCCCCAGGATGTGTGCTGCGGGCGTGTTGTGTTGCAGGTGGATGTCATGTTTATTCCCCACTCTTAACTGGGAACATACTGGAAGCGTGGGACAGGCTGTCAGCATGACCCACACATGATTTACTGGTCTTTCTTGTTTACCCTCGGTGCGAACGTGCAGGTCCCAGCTCACGGATCAGTAGCACTGTGCTGTCACAACAATCCAGCTCCAGGCACTTTTGGGATAGAGTCACTGATAGCTGCACCCCAAAACCATCCTGAGCACCCCACCCAGCATGTGTGCAAACACGCAGAGCTTTATTTGAAGTGGACGAAGGGATGCAAGCATCCAGTGTGCCTCTCTACAGCTACCTGAAAAGGAGGATGGAGACACAAGGTAGCCGGTCTCTTCTCCTAAGTAACAAGCGGTAGGACAAGTGGAAACAGCCTCAAGCTGCACCAGGGGAGGTTTAAACTGGATAGTAGAAACAATTCCTTCCCCAAAGGGTGCTCAGGCATTGGAACAGGCTGCCCAGGGCAGTGCTGGAGTCACCATCCCTGCAAGTGTTCACACACTGTGTAGATGAGGCCCTCAGTGACATGGGTTAGTGGTGGCAGTGCTGGAAAGCAGCTGGACTTGCCACCAGTGGGTCCGCAGGCACGAGTGGCCCTGGCCAGGCTGGTGAGCCCCTTGCCAGCTCGAGGGACAAGCACAGCATGCTCCTGTCTGCAGCATGGTGGGGCAGTACCCCCCACTTCTTCCTTGAGCTGGCACCTCAGCCTCCTTTATCCATATGGTCCTGACCAGAAAAGATTTATGGTCCCTTGTGCTGCAATAAAGAGAAAACCCCAAAAGGCTGCTTCTGCAGAAGATGAGTTTAAAGCCCCTCTCAATATTGGAGCCTTAAGGTCAGCCTGAAAGGCAGGATGGGGAGCTCTGCACTGCTGGGGGCCGGGCTTTGATCGTCCTTTGGTAGCCCTCGGGTATGATAATGTTCACCGGTCGGTGGTGCCCGTTTGGGGATTCCTCACCCCGCCTCACGAATGAGGCGCTTGGGGAGTGCAGTTCTGGGTTGATGGTCTCAAAGCAGAGCTGTCACAGGCGGCGAGGATCAGCTTTAGAGCTGGGCAAACCGCGCTGCGCCTCCCCGGGTCTGGATTCTGAGTGCTTCTCGGAGGAGGGAAGAGGAAAGCCACACTGCATCCCGCGGGACGCGGGGCCGATGCCGGCCCCTGCCCGCTGCCGGTGGCGGGGTTGGGGGGGGGGGGGTACCTCGGTCCCGACCCGCGCAGCGCCTCCCGCGGCGCAATGGCGCCACCTGTCGGCCGCGCGCGGCGCCGCCCGGCAGCTCGAGCATCCGCTGGCGCCGCGCTCCAGTGTTGGGAATTGCGGCTGGAAAGATGGATGGTCTTTGGAAAAGGACCTGGGAGTGCCGGTTGACGGCAGCTGAGCATGAGCAGCGTGCGCCCAGGCGGCGAAGAAGCCAACAGCATCCTGGCTTGTGTCCGCACCAGTGTGGCAGCAGGGCCAGGGCGGTGATCATACCCCTGTGCTGGGCCCTGGTGAGGCTGCACCTTGAATCCTGTGTTCAGTTCTGGGCCCCTTGCTGCAAGAGAGACATTGAGGTGCTGGAGCGGAGCCAGAGAAGGGCAATGGAGCTGATGCAGGGCCTGGAGCACAGTGTGATGGGGAACGGCTGAGGGGCCTGGGGGGTTCAGATGGAGAAAAGAAGGCTCAAGGGGGACCTGATGGCTCCCTACAACTGCCTGACAGGAGGATGGAGCCAGGAGGGGGCTCTGCTCCCAAGGAACAAGTGATGGGACAAGAGGAAACGGCCTCAAGCTGCGCCAGGAGAGGTTTGTACTGGATATTAGGAACAATTCCTTCCCCAAAGGGTGCTCAGGCATTGGAACAGGCTGCCCAGGGCAGTGCTGGAGTCACCATCCCTGCAAGTGTTCACACACTGTGTAGACGAGGCCCTCAGAGACATGGGTTAGTGGTGGCCTTGGCAGTGCTGGGGAATGGTTGGACTTGATGATCTTAAAGGTATTTTTTCCAACCGAGTCGATGCTATGATTCTATGACCCTCCTGGCTGTGCCCCTCAGCACTGGTTTGGGGGTACCCACAGACCTGGGGGTCCCACTGGACCCAGTGGTGGATGCAGAGGCAGCTCAAAGGTTGCTCTCACCTCCAGATCAGCACCAGCAGCTCTTGAGATGGGGATCACAGTATTTCGGTCCTTCTAGGTTAGCCCACCCTATCTTCCCCAGAAATGAAGTTTGAAAGAGGCAAACCACCAGCTACCCAGAACCACTGCAAAAGTCTCTTCTTTTTCCTTTAAGGCAGGATTTCTCTGTTCAGTGCTTCTTCTCAGTCAATGAATAAGCATTAAAAGCAGAGGCTCTAGTGTGGGTCAAGAAAACACTTCTGAAGTAGTGATTTAGTATTATTTTTTATATCCCACTCCTATAATGTCAGGGAACAGTCAAGACCTCAGGGCTGCCCTGGGCTTTATCTTACCATATTCATAAGCAGAAAGACATTTTGCCCGTAGATGACCCATGGGACAGCAGTGACACGTCCACTAGCTGCGCTGCTGGCTGTCACCCAGCTTGGGTATTACACTATAATTATTAAGCTAAGTCCTCCAAGGGTTTCCACTGCATCCCTTCCTAAATGGCATTAACCCTTGGGATGCTACAGCCATGCCAGTCGTATGCTGGGCTGCGTCAAATGAAGTGTAACCAGCAGGTCAAAGGAGGGGATTCTGCCTCTCTTCCACTCTGCTCCCGTGAGACCCCACCTGCAGTATTTTGTGCAGCTCTGGATCCCCCAGCACAAGTGAAGGTCATGGAGATGCTCTGAGGGCTGGAGCAGCTCTGCTCTGGAGCCAGGCTGAGAGAGCTGGGCTGGTTCAGCCTAGAGAAGGGAAGGCTCCATAAGGGAAGACCTCAGAGCAGCTTTTTGGGGGGCTGGCCACCAGAAGAGGGGACACCAGCTTTGTGGAGGTTCTGTGTCTGTCAGTTGTTGCTTGACTTGGCCATGTGGTTCAAAATGCCTGTTACAGGGAGCTGTACGTTTTTAAAACTCTCAAGAGCATGGTTAAACTGTACAATTAGAGAATTACTTTAGACCTCTTTGAAGCAGATCCTAAAGCTCTGCTTGTTTTCTGATCCACTGCATTCGTGATGCTACCAACTATGCGATGAAAAGTGATGTGTTTCCTGAAAACTATATCCTGAAGCCAGATCTCCAGGAGGCTCGGAAGCTTTACAGGGGCAGATTTTAACTGTATAAATTAAATCATTTCAATACCATTACATCTTATATCAGCTTTCCAATGGTTCCACTACATTTTGGGCTTATTCTGCTGAGGAAGTGCAGGTACTGATTCAGTTATTGTGATCTGGACTGTACTCAGGAGAGTTCTAGAGATGTGAGAGATAAAAGCCAAGTGCGGTAGAGCCATCAGAGGCCCTTTGGTGGTCAGCAGCTCTTTGCAGGCACCCCAGCAGCCTTTGGGAGCTGTCAGGGAACATCTCTTATTGAACCTGCTGCTTGTCTTTTTTGCCTCCTGTCTGATTGAAATCCTCACTGCACAGCATTATACCTGCTTGAAAGATAACCAGGAAATTCAGTTTTCAACAGATGAAAATTGAATTCAGTTCCTTGCTGAGTGAAAATTGATGTTTAAAGCCACAAAGTGTTGTTTTGTTCCCAAGTGATTTATAGAATAGAGGAGTAGAGTTTAAGTTTTGCTTTATTCCCATCGTGTTTTCCTTTTTTCTCTCCTTCCCAGTAGCAGTATGAAAAGAGGAAAAATTAGATGTGAAAAGAGGGAAATGATGGAAAGTATAAGGGTGGAGGGAGAGAATTGAAGTTCCTGTTTCTTCCAGTTCCGTTCTGGTTTGATCCCAGAACTTGTATGTTAAATAATGATCTTAAACACAGATATTTGTATCTCTTGCTGTGCTCTGATGTGATTTTTACCCCATCCTTCAGACTTCCTAAAGTGAAAGCAGTGACTACCGAATGCCTTTTCTTGTGCAGTTTGGTGCCAGTAGCAATAGTTGATGGTAGTAACATAATTCCTTCAGTTATGTGGCAGCTCAGTCTTACCTGACTCCTCAAAAAGGTCCCAGATGCTTACTAATGGAGGCATCCAAATGTCCTGTGAAGTTTGACGTCATTTTGTTATCCTGGTCATGAATGTGAAGAAGAAGACTATTAGCTTGGACAGATACCATTGTCCTTGATGCTCCATTGCGATTCAGTACAATACTGACCTATTTATTTCTATACCTCATTAGATGCTCTAGTATTTTTTCCATTTTTCTTTTCTAAAGGCAAATTTCCTATCTTTTACTTGAGGCTTCTTGCTTGCTGTCAAATGTTGTTCAGTTATAACTGAGCTGAGAAGGAGCAGAGAGGGGAAAACAAAAAAGGCAGCTAGTAATGAATGGTGCAGTAGGAAGCTGTAATGCATGGACAGCACACACAGCTGCTCTAAGAGAAGTGAGCATGTAATTATAGGGCACACATATCACAGGGCCAAACTTGTATTCCGCAGACAATATTGAATTACTGATTTGTAACTTGTAAGCATTGACCTTTGCAGTTTGGGGTCCTCAAGTTAAACCAAAGTCCTGTGTTGCTTCACTTGACTAACAGATTGCCAGCAACAGAGAAACTTTGTCTTCTCTCAGATTTTGGCACTGGGTTTCCAAGCCACTGACGATTTGTAGTCATGTTTTAATGGCAGATCTTGTGCATTGGGGCCTTTCCTTCAATGTTTCTCTGCGTCGGATCTCACATCCTTAACAGGTCAGCTACTTCTGAAGCACTATTGATCCAGTGTTTCAAGTGTTTCCTTATACCTGTGAACGCTCTTTTGAAGCAGAAGACATCTTGCCAGAATTGTGATCCCATCTGTCTTGGTCTTGTAAAATCATTTGGGTTGGAAGGAATGTTTGGTGGGCATCTAGTCCAATCTCCTGCTCAGAGCTAGTCCAGTTAGCAGGAGTTTTGCAATGAACGTATGTACAGTGGCAATGCTGTGGGTCTCAGAAGCCCTCCATCTGTAGAGACATTCACAACCCAACTGGACACAGACCTGGACAACTTGCTCTGGCTGACCATGCTTGACCAGGTGGGCTGAACTTGTAAATCCTTTCCAACCTCAACTATCCTTTGATTCTTTAAGGATCATGTTCATGGCTATCAAGTGTTTTCCACGTGTGAGTGAAAGAACTTGGTTTTGATTACTGGAAATAATCCAATGGGAGATTATACAGTGCTGGAAAATAGGCTTTCCAGTGCTCTCTGTAAAGCGTCTGACTGGGATGAACGGTCAGGACTTCCCTTGGGGCAGTCAGCTCAGGTTTATCTACAGCCGTCACGTGCTCCATGGAGGCCACCAGGGCTCTCTCCTGCTGAAGAGCCTGAAGTCAGTCTCAGGGCATTGAGCGGGCATTAAAAACTGAAAACTCTGAAGAACAGAGACCCCCAGTGGAGATCTGTGGAGTTTCACTTGACATGAAAACACTAATGATGCTCTCTGGAAAACCAGAACATACAGATAAAGTATAATTCAAAGTACAGAATAATTCATCAGAAGAGCTATTCACCATTGAAAGGCAAGCGCTGCTTTCCCTCTCTTGGGAAAAAGCATGCTCTTCATGCAAGAGATCCAGGTTGGACGGGGCTTGGAGCAACCTAGTCTGGTGGAAGGTGTCCCTGCCCATGACAGGGGATTGGAACTGGATGAGCTTTAAGGCCCTTTCCAACCCAAGTCTGTGAGTCTATGGTCCTATGTTTCTCTGCTGCCACGCACACTGAGCCTTTAACTACAGCTAGCATCTCAAAGCCATGTTTCATAAGATAAAATAAATTGTTTTCTCATTTTAAATCCTACATGAGTCAGGATTATCCCACTTCTGCAGCCGAGAAAATTAGGTCAGACAGGAGAAATGACTCGATGGAGGCCACCAGGGAACTCTGTGACAATTAGGGTGGAGGAGCCCTGGGATAATCCGTCAGGTCCCAGTGTTTGCTGCATCCTTCCCACACTGGAAAAAGCCAATAGCATCACTTCTTTTTGTCCTTTGAAACTGCTGGATGATCGCAGTAATGGGTTATCTCTTGGGCTAAGCACACCTTTAAATGAATTTCTTAACACTGTCAAATAGTCCAGCTCCCAAATTCCTTTCCTGTTCAGCATTAATATTAATGCAGAATTTCTGACTTAAACACATGGGCTTTTCTTGAGGGTACAGACACCAAATTGACTTAAGCTGGAGAAAAAACCTTATTTGGGAAACCCTGAAAATCTTCTTTAATGAGAAGCTCCCTAAATGCAGAGCAAAAAATGCAAACAGCTCATTTTGAAAAGGGACACACTCTGGGGTTTGGCTTCCTGTCCTTTTCCCCTGCACAATGACAGATGTGCTCTGTGCTCACCACAGCCAAGCTTCACTCGAAGGTCAGGGGATGAGGATTTAGAAATGAAACCTGACTGAAATGAAATTGCTTCTGCCTGTCAACACATCCTCTCATTATAGGTGCATCAGAAATATTTAGTGGTCTCTTCCAGAAGCTTGTCTGTGCAGAAGAACAAAGGAAACACCCTGCAGTGAGCTGAGCAGGTAAAATAAACACTCTGCTTTGGGCAAGCTGTTGCAGATGATTCTTCCATACTAAATCCCTTTGCAATAATAACAACCGTGTGTGTGTGTGTGTGTGTGTGTGTGTGTGTGTGTGTGTGTGTGTGTGTGTTCAGTGTTGTTTTCACCTACAATGATCCAGTGTTTTACCTGAGTTCATTTCATGTCTTGTCTCTCCTTTTGAAATGTTGCAGGCAAGTTACTGAACAGCCCCAAGGTGTCATTTTTGGTGACCAGTCTGGCATCACCAGGTCAGGGGTTGGTGAAGATGGTGGTTTTGGAGGTAGTTTAAATCCTCTTCCTTAGTATCCCAAGGATGGAGATTCCCCCATCTCTGTGGGCTACTGCATCAGCATAGCAGGTCTGTGCTCTACCCTGGTGGCCTTCTGCTGGTGTCACTCCAGCCTGTCAGTGTCCTTCCTCCTCCAGAAAGTATCAGAGCACTGTGTGTTTTCCATAGATACTTGTCTGGACTGAATTATTTTACTTGGAAAATCCTAATTGCTCCTGTATGGATGAATTGTGATCTTCCAGCAGTGTTTTCCTAAGTGCAGAATTTTCTGGCCCAGCTCCCAGCCAGGCTTTGGTGCCTTCGGAGGGACTCAGCCAAGCTGCCGTCCTGAATCTGCAAGATACAGCCCATAGCCTCAGATAAGTTATAAACACTGCTGTATTTTAATTCTGTTTTTATACTTTCTGTCTAAAAACATACTGCTCCATTGCCTCCTTGCAGGGAGCACAAATCCCACTCCTGCCTGGCATGCATCTCCTGAGCTGCTGCAAAGCCAAGCTCTCAGGAGCCTTTGTCAGGAATAAGGCTTCTTTATCTGCCTTCCTCTCTTGCTGGTATCCATTTGAGAGAGGGGGTGAAGTGCAAAGCAGAACATGCTGAAAAGCCTTTAATCGCACTGACGCCACCATCCTTTGCTCCTCTGTGGGTCTGCTCGCTGCTGAAGCTGTCTCTATCTGTCCTTCATGCTTGCTTAAGGATGCAGCTCTCATCAGCCTTTTATCTGCTCCATTCCTCCTCTGGAAGTGTTTTCAGAGTTCACATCACTGCCTGGGAAGGTCCAGCACTTAGCACACTCCCAGAGGCAGATCTGCTCCCTGCAGTGTACGGCCAAGGGGCTTTGTTCAGCTCTGCCTAATGCTGTAGCTGGCCCCAGGCTGGTGCTGTCAGGGGCTCTGCAGCACCTCAAGCGCCTCCACCCAGCCTGGTTATCACCCGTGCTGCTTCACTTTCTTACCCCCTGTAGCACACAGTGTGAGAGGGCTGGTAGTGTTTTCAATAAATAGCACTCTTGGCAGCAATAGGAATGTGGAAAATATTCTCTTCAAAGGACAGACAGGCACAGAAGAGTCCTTCCATCTGTGCTGTGAGGCTCTGCAGCACGTTGAGTTGCAGGGCATCAGGTTTGAACATTTGTACCTTATGCCCAAGGAAGACTGACCTGAGTAGTTCTAATGTCTTTTGTTACACTACAGCTAAAATGAGATTGACTTCTCTCTGTTACCTTCAAATTGACTTCTTGCTGTCTTTCCTTCAAATAGGAGAAGAGAAGGCTCAGGGGAAACCTTGTAACAGCCTTCCAATACCTGATGGGGGCAACAAGAAACCTGGAGGACTTTTTACAAGGGCAGGTAGAGACAGGACAAGGGGGAATGGCTTTAAACTGACAGAGATTTAGGTTGGACATTAGGAAGTTCTTCCCTGTGAGGGTGCTGAGGCGCTGGCACAGGGTGCCCAGAGAAGCTGTGGCTGTCCCATCCCTGGCAGTGTTCAAGGCCAGGCTGGATGGAGCTTGGAGCAAGCTGCTCTAGTGAAAGGTGTCCCTGCCTGTGGCAGGGGTTGGAACTGGATGAGCTTTAAGGTCCCTTTGAACTCAAACCAGTCTGTGATTCCATGAATCTGAACCTTCTCTGCCTATTCAGATGGTGCATGATATTATGCCACAATCTTATGCTGTTAACTGCAAACCATAGTAGCTGTGTCAGTGCTTCATGGTTCAGACCTTCGCTGCTGCAAACATGCGGCTGTGCTACAGTGTAGGTGGGCATCTTCCATGCCTCCAGAATCTACCACGAGCTTTGCTTTTCATAGGAAAGTGTGCCATTCACAGCAGAATTATACTAAAATATGTCCCTGTGTCCCTTCCCAGATTACAAGAGCTAACCCAATGCTGCCTTTAGATAGGAGAGCTTGAGCATTGATATCTTTAGCTGCCTTGCAGCCCAAATTGGGGGGCATGTTGTAGAACATCACATAAGATAGTAGACAGGCGTGTGTATTTCTGTTTCTGGATCCCTTTAGCACTGCATATTTAAGCAAGGTCAGTTATAATGCAGCTTGAAGCAGGAAGATGAAAGAGCTGCAATTAACATGATCAAGCCCGTATTTTCTTATGAACAGCAAATACAAATGCTAATGCAGACAAGCAGACAAAGACCTCTCCCAACCCATGTATGTGCTGAAAATTCAGCAAGCACATCAATAAACTGTTCATGGAGATACTCTTCAATGTCTTTGTGTTTTAGCCTTGTCATCAGCAACTTCTCAGGATAATTATGTTGTGTGAAATGATTACTACAGAATGAAAGAGCAAGCTCCAGGGTAGTTTGTCTCTGAGGCAGTTCATTTCTCAGTGGTATGAGTGATGATTTTAATCAACAGGTCTCTGCAATGGAATAAGTTCCACTGTCTCATCATTGCGTTGGGGTGTGGGCTGTTTGCACCAATAACCAGGTTTTATAATCAGAAATAGCTCCTGCTACATCCCAGCAAGGAAAAGAACATATAACTGTATGTGAGTATATTATGCTTTGTGGCTGACATTTCCAAAGCTGGATGCCCAAATCCTATCCGTATTAATGAGCACAGAATACTGAAGCCTTTGGTTGCCCAGAGTGTAAAATCTATGTACGCGGCAATTAATTTGGAGGATGTAGAAGTCAGCGACAGGCGTCTGTTGATATCAAAAGCTATTAGACCTGACATCAAGGGTTCCAGAGGAAGCACCATCAACTTCACCTCCAGTAGAGGGGCTCTGGAGTAACCTAGCTGGCTTGGTGCTGTGGGGTCATGGTAGCATGGGCTGCAGCAGCTGTGTCTGGGTAGGGATGGATACCAGGGCATTGAAAGAGCCACAGCTAATGGCATGACAGTGCCAGAAGAACCTGAGTCTTTCCCTCACCCTCCTATTTATCCCACCTGGCAGCAAAGCTCTGATTTAGCAAGGTGGAATGGCCTGGACCAGGCCGTGTCTGTGCTTTGTAACACTACAGAGGTGACAGCAAGGTAAGCTGTTCTGTAAGCCAACATATCTTGGTCCTTCATGGCCTTGAGTCATAGCATGGAAAGGCAGAGTGAATCCAGGTGCTGTCCCCAGTTAATTCTTGGTCACTCTTCTGGAGACGCACCTCAAAGCCCTTGTTTTAGTGAGTACTGAGCTGTTAATTTGTGTCTTTCCTATGTACCTCAGTGTGCTGGTTTGGCCTGGGTTAGAGCTAATTTTCTCTGTAGTACTTGGTGTGGGGCTGTGTTTTGCATTCGTGCTGGAAGCAGTGTTGCTAACACAGGGATGTTTTAGTGACTGCTGAGCAGCGCTTGCACAGAGCTAAGGCCTTTTCTGCCTCTCACCCACCCCACCAGTGAGCAGGCTCGGGGTGCACAAGGAGTTGGGGGGAAACAGCTGGGACAGCTAATCCCAAACAAGGGGTACCCCAGACCACAGGGCATCATGCTCAGCATATAGAGCTGGGGAAGAAGAAGGAAGAGGGAGAACATTGGTAGTGATGGTGTTTGTCTTCCCAAGTCGCCATTACTTATGATGGAGCCCTGCTGTCCTGGGGATGGCTGAACACTTGCCTGCCCATGGGAAGTGGTGAATGAATTCCTTGCTTTGCTGCTGTGTGCAGCTTTTCCTTTACCTGTTAAACTGTCTTAATCTCAACCCGTGTGTCCATCTGTAATCAAATATAGCCTCTACACTAAATATTAGGACATACCAGATACATGTAAGCAATTAGAGCTGAATATGTATTAATTCATATTGACTTTTCATTGTCTGATGTTCGAACTGTAATATTTACTTGCTTTGGGTGTTTCAGTTTTATTTTGTTTTCCTGGCAACTTGAATCAAATAGCTTTTGGGTAGAAACAAGAATGCAGTTAAACATGCAAAGAAACTTAGTTGAATGAAATAATATTAAGTGTTTGACACATAAGCAAAACCCAGGCTTATCAGAGCATGTCTTACACCCAGTGCTGGTTTATCAAGTAAAGGAAATGTTACCTGAAGCTAGCAAAATGAGCTGTTTTATCATCTCCATGTTCTTCTGGTTTTATAACCAGCAGCTCTCTGCCTTGTCTTTCATCTTATTTATTGGAAGTAAGTGCCCTGTTTTTCCAACTCCAGATTCACTTGTTCATTCAAAGCTAAACCAGCAAAGTAAGAAGATGCTGTGTCTGCTGCAAGCTCCTTGTACTTCAGCAAGCTCTGGTACTAGAGGCTTATCAGATGCCCCTTTATGTTTTCCTCCTTGAGCCAGGGTTCTTAAAGGCTGGCTTTATAAAGGCAGAAATCAGGTATATCCAGTAAATGGTAACCATTCACAGTGCACTGTATCTAATAGCCTTGGGATGGTGTCATGGTTTAAGCCCAGCTGGCAACACAGAACCACGCAGCCGCTCGCTCACTCCTCACCCTTTCTCCCTCTCCCGCTCCCAGTGGGATGGGGAGGAGAATCAAAAAAATGTAACTCCCACAGGTTGAGATAAGAGCAGTCCAGTAACTAAGGTATAACACAAACCACTGCTGCTACCACCAAT
>WYDI02038706.1:0-30384 GCA_009867235.2 Psittacus erithacus | reverse complement strand
TACTCAGTTCTCCGAGTTGGATGGCAGATGGGGAGCTGATTGAGGTCCCCATAATTCAGGAAGAAATGGTTAGCGACCTCCTGCTCCAGTTAGACCTATACAAGTCTACACGGTCAGATGGGTTCCACCCAAGAATGCTGAAGAAGCTGGCAGAGGAGCTTGCTAAGCCATTCTCCATCGTCCATCAGCAGTCCTGGTCTAGTGGGCAGGTCCCAGAGGATGGGAGGTTGGCCAGCATGACACCTCTCTACAAAAACGGCAGGAAGGAAGACCCCGGGAACTACAGGCCTGTCAGCCTGACCTCAGTGCTGAGGAAGGTCATGAAGCAGACGATCCTGAGTGAGATCATAAAGCACATGCAGGAAAATGGATCAGGCCCAGTCAGCATGGGTTCATGAATGGCAGGTCCTGCTTGACCAATCTGATCTCTTATGATAAGGTGACCCACTTGGTTGATGAGGGAAAGGCTGGAAAGCTGCTCAGTGGAAAAGGACCGGGGGGAGCTGATTGATGATGCTGAACATGAGCCAGCTTGTGCCCAGGCAGCCAAGGAGGGCAACAGCATCCTGGCTTATATCAGCAATAGTGTGGCCAGCAGGCCCAGGGCAGTGATCATCCCCTTGTACTCAGCACTGGTAAGGCTTCGCCTTCAATACTGTGTTCACTTCTGGGCCCCTTGCTACAAGAAAGACACTGAGGTGCTGGTGTGGGTCCAGAGAAAGGTAAAGCTGGTGGAGGGTCTGGAGCACGAGTCTGATGAGGAGTGGCTGAGGGAACTGGGGTTGTTTAGTCTGGAGAAGAGAAGGCTCAGGGAGGACCTTACCGTTCTTTATAACTATCTGAAAGGAGGTTGTAGTGAGGTGGATGTTGGTCTCTTCTCCCAAGTAACAAGTGATAGGACAAGAGGTAATGGCCTCAAGCTGCACCAGAGGAGGTTTAGATTGGATATTAGGAAAGATTTCTTCCCAGAGAGGGTTGTCAAGCACTGGAACAGGCTGCCCTGGGAAGTGGTAGAGTCACCGTACCTGGAAATAAAAACTGTGTAGATGAGGCCCTCAGTGATATTGTTTAGTGGTGGTCTTGGCAGTGCTGGGGTAAAGGTTGAATTTGATGATCTTAAAGGTCTTTTCCAACCTAGCTGATTCGATGATTCTACTTCCTGCTCCCCTCTCCCTGGGCAGTGCAACAAAAAATACTTCCCTGTGGCTTTTTATGCTGGGACTACTGGGACTACCTAAATGATAGTCCCAGATAAAAGATAGCCAACAGATTTCTCTTGGTGTTCTCATTTCCAGTAGTCTTCTTCTTTGTTTTTATTCTCACCCTCACCTCTCAGTTATCTTAGTCTGCATTTGCAGCCTTTCTTTGAAGGATTTCTGTCTGTTACCAAGCTTATAGAAAGGTGATGTGCTTCCGGGGAGAGCAGTGCTGTGGAGTCAAGGCATTGAGTGCTTCACGGAGGTTTAGACAAGAGAATTGTGGCCTCTTCATGTACTGCAATCCCAGGGACCCAGACTGCACCTTTTGCTTTCTGTGTCTGGCTGCTAGGAGAGGAAATGTAGACACCATGCTGTACTGCATGTGTTGTAGTTTCCACAGTTGCAATGACATATTTGCCTTTGAAAATTAGTCATGGGGTTGTACTGTTTTTAGCTCGTTCTTCTCTCCTGCCCAGTATTGCAGACTTTAATTAGTACATGCTATTGAGCTGTCAGTAGTGGATTGCTCTTGTGGTGAAATTCATAACCTAATTTAGCCGTGTGGGCAAGAGGGAAAAACAAGGAGAAGGGATAGAAAAGAAAGAAAAACAACTTAGCATGGACAAGAGGAAAGGTAGAGGGGTTGAAACAGAAAAAGAGGAAAAGGGCACGCAGGAAAAGTCATGTTTTGTGCTGTATTTAAAAAAAAAAAAGTAGAAGTTAATAATTCCATAAATGAAAAAGAGAAATTAAAAGAAAGGAAAAGGCTCAGTATATAGTAGAGGCTTTGCCTACTCCAGGGTCTTTCATAATTAGAAGTACATGTAAGAATTAGTTTCAGAAACTGTGAAGTATGAGTAGCATTCATGTAGAGAAATTAACATTTTGTAAGACTTCCATCTATATAGTTACTTACGGCTGGTGTAATCCATGTGATATTGAAAGCACTGGTGGCCAGTGAAATGTGTGCTGGGCCACACTTCTTTCTGCGCATTATAAGTCCCAGAAAGAAAATACCAGTTGAACTTGGTTATTGAGATGAGGATCGGAAAATTCTGTGTGTGTGCATTCCCAGTACATTTGCAAATTTGTTCTGCTGACTTGCTAACCTTCTTTTATTGCTGTTACAAAATACAATTTCTTACATTCCCATGCTGTGTTCAAGCAGATATGCTAGATGCTAGCTCAGATTAAAAAGTGGCTGCATTTTACTGTATTTTGGCATACTGCACAATTATTAGTATGGGTTCTTTGGCATACTACACAATTAATATGGATATAAGTGCTGTCTCTGGTAAAAGAATTGCATGAACAAGGTAGTAAGAGCATTAATGTAATTTCAAAATATTGTTGGAACGAGGAACTCTTTCCTCAGTTGCTGCCACTAGATAAATAATACCCTTACAAAGACAAAACAAACCAACCCAACAAAAAAAAAAAAAGCCCCAACAAAAAAATCTCCCAAAACCCAAATACAAGTATGTAATCAGTGTAAGAAAACTGCTAAAATCTTGGGAGCATTTGAGAAGTTATTGTAGTGAAATCTAAAGAAGTGGAAAACTCTGAAGAATGAAAATTAGGGTGAATTCTTCTGCCTGCTAGTAATCCTGTTCCATGATCAAACTGGTCAAACATGACAGTCACCACCTGGAATGAAAGGCACATGGTTACTAGTCACATCTGCTCAAAGTAAAGTGCCATTACACATCTTTTAATACTTTCTAGTCTTGATGCAACGTAAGTATATGCCTGTGCTGTAACGTGAATAATCTGAAGGCATGGAGATTATCTGTATGCTTAGATTCAGCTACTTACAATGGTGTTTTCATGATGAAAGCCTTAGCAACTTACTTCAATACATGTAACCATTTTATAAACAGAATTTTATCTTGCTTGGACTTATCTTGAAGTCCAGACTAATTGTTTTGAACATATCTAATTCAGTCACTAGATTAGAAACAGACGTCATTGTATTTTATCAGTCACTAATCAACACTGTTTACATAATATTGCAAATATCATCAAGGCTATTAAGATTCAAGATTGCTGCTAGAAATTTAAACTGTCCAAGTTCACTGACACAGATGACACTTAAATCAGAAATTGTTATAGATTCTTAGAGCAGCCTATTTGCCTGAAAGGTTAACTTGTTCATTTTCAATCTTTATTAACAGGAAACACATAGGAGGAGTTTATAATCTGACTCTATTTTCTTTCAGCCTGTTTTTACAGATGGAGATAGAACACAGAAAAAATGGTTATCTTTTTGTGCTCTCAGAGGCAAGTTCTGTGAAGGTAACTGGTAGTTTACATTTCTGCATCAAACCAACATCCAGATAGCTTGTGAAGCACAGGCATGATGAATCTTTAGGAAGGATTATTATGAGGATGGTGAGACACTGGAGCAGGTTGCCCAGAGGAGTTGTGGATGCTTCATCCCTGGCAGCATTGAAGGCCAGTTTAGACAGGGCTTGGAGCAACCTGGTCTAGTAGGTGTCCCTGCCCATGGCAGGGAGTTGGAACAGGATGATTGTTAGGTCCCTTCCAACCCAAACCATTCTATGATTTTTTCAAAAATCCTTGCCTTCTAGAAGAGAATGAGTTTCTTGTTCAGTAGATAATTGGATATGGGATCCCTTCAGTACCAATGGTACAAACCAGATGCCTGTGGATTTGCCTAAATCTTTGAACCTGCTGCTAATGTCTGCCTCCACAACTTTAATCACGTAGAATGAGGAACATATCCTGTAAGCCTGTTTAGTCTAACTTTACACTATCTTCTTGAGTAACATGTAAGTCAAATGTCTTGTATAGCCTAAAAAATAAAACTGGGGGAAGATGGGCATTTGGCTCGGGCACTTGCAGCTTTCATGGGACCCCACAAGTTTACATGAACTGCTGAGCCTGGTAAAGGTAGACTGGTATCACCTTTTTGTGCTGTTGTAACAATTCTGCTGTAAAGTACACACCACTGATGTCAGTAAAATAACAAAGGGTGTAAATAATTCTATTAGCTTCAGTAAGGCTGTTCATATGAGTAAGACCTTTAAGCACTCAGTGAGTAACAAAGGGTTCTGCTTTGCCATGTCTCTCTCAGTCCAATTTGAAATTTTATCTCTTGATATTCAGTTCAGCCAGGACTGAAGCATTGCAAAGTTTGTACGTGAAACAACAGTCATAATGCTTTTTTTAAACACTGATGAACACATTTCCTGTACAAGTGATTTTCATTTGAAAATCATGTTGAAATGGAAAATAAAAATATTGCCTGCCAAACTGAAGAAGTTTGTCTTTTGGCCTAAGATTTATTTTCTTTTAGTAGAAATCTTGTTTGTGATTTGTCTTAGAAGCTGGAACTGTCTGATAATTGATTTAATCCAAAGGCAAGAGGAAGTATGCAAGTGCCTTGTGCTGTGGCTCAATCAGCGATTAAACTTACAGTTTGGTATTTTGTAGATTGATCATGTAATGTAGTGAGTGTGAGTATGCTGAGTGCATTTTTGTTGATCGGTTTCGTGGAAATTATTAAATTAATTTAGTGATGTAGTCACGCACTTTTCTAATTATGTACAGCAGCAAATAGTGAAAGCATTGCTGCTGTGTAGATGTATTTTCACCAGTACAAATGATCTAAAATATTTATATTGTATCACTTTTTAAAATGTTTGATAGTGTTTATATTTTGTATTGATTTTATTTATTTATTTATTTATTAAAATGTCAGTTGTGAGTCTTCTAGAGCTAATGAAACCAGGTAAAAAGTCTCTGCTGACTTGACCAATAATCAGAGGGCATAATCAAGGTTTTTCCAAAGATATACTTACAGACATCCTCCAAGTTCAGAATTATGTGTGTTATTACTATGCCTATCACTAATATATAGAACAGAAAAGGCAACATCTCTTCTCTAATTTGCCACAGAAGTTTCACTGTTGCTGTAAAAATGTGTCTGTTGCTCTTTATTTTTTTTTTTAAATGTTCTTTCCTATTTTTCCTCTTTTTCCCCCATGTGTCTGCTATAAATTACTGCTGATTTGTTCCACATCTTTTTGTGCCTTTTAGGTATTGGAGTTGGCATGCTGGTACGGGAATATGGCAAAATGTCTAACCTGGGTAAATCCTACTTTTCCTTTCCTGGGGAAGTGCTGATGAGAATGCTCAAACTTATCATTCTGCCATTAGTCATATCAAGTATGATCACAGGTATGTCTGGAATGCATTGTTTGCTGATGGGATTATCACTGTGCTTTATCTTTCTTTCTAAATGAAATAATCTTAAAAAA
This sequence comes from Psittacus erithacus, assembly GCA_009867235.2. Classification (NCBI taxonomy): domain Eukaryota; kingdom Metazoa; phylum Chordata; class Aves; order Psittaciformes; family Psittacidae; genus Psittacus; species Psittacus erithacus. The sequence goes on along the minus strand of WYDI02038706.1, from coordinate 24,902 downwards.
CAAACTGTTTGATGGAGCTCTATAATGAAAAGTATAGATTACATACATTCAGATGAAGCTTTTCTATATATAATGAAAATGGATTTGGAAGGAATAGCACAGTATCTGGTAATTAAGTTATAAGGAGCTGTGAGATAATAAATGTTTATAGATTCTTGTGCCTCTTTCTCCCTGTGTTCAGGAGTGGGTTAAACAGTTGCAGACTGCAAGCCCAAAGCTGCAACTGTGCATTCTTATGTATAGTGTTAGCTGTTGCAAGTAGTCTCATGCTGCCGTTTCACAAGAAGGGGGGAGCTGATCTTATATCGTACTGTCATAAAAAAGAGGAGATTCTTCGGCTGCACTTCTGTGATCTCAACAAGTTCCCATGAGGTGTCTTGCTTGAGCTTTGGCTTTTGCTGAATCCTTCATTCAACGACTGACTCGACAGAAAACTATAAATCAGGAAAAAAGGAAAAGTCTGTTTGGTGCACTTTGTTCAAAGGGGTTTTGGGGAAGTGCAGGAGAATGCGGAGGGAGACTGTGTGGCCAGGAAGGCTTTATGGAAAGAAAAGCAAAGCGTCCGTCTTCTGGAAGAAGCAAGCAAGCCTTTGGCTGAAACCCCACCATAGCATGCAAGAATTTACTAACATCTCACTCAGTAGGTGAAGATAGACAAAGCCAAGCAAACTTGTCTTTATTCTTCACACCTCTTACTAAGTGAGTATGGGTTGTGATTATTTTCTTTTGGCTTCCTACAATGAATCAGGACACATTTGTCACTATATTGTCCCCTTTAATCTTCATAAAGTCTCTATTTTGTATTTATGTCCAGGTGTTTGTTGTTTAGTTGGTTGGTCATGGAAATACATTAGACATTTGACTGCAGAAAAGGAGAGCATGCTGTGATTAGAAGATGAATGGGAAATTTTGATCATGCCATGAAAGTTCTTTCAAGAATAGGGTATTGAATACAAACGCTCAGGCTCCTCAAAGCTCATGGCCAAAAATATCAGTAATTTTAGCAGTGCACCCTGGCATGGGCGGGAAGAGCCTAAGGGAGGCTGCCAAAGTCTCTGGGACATATATATAATGCAGGGTGACAGGAACCCAGTATTGCAATTAAAATAAAGAACACCAAGAGCTGCAAGATGGAGACATCCAAACAGGAAAGCTGCAAGAAGCAGAGTCAGAAATGGAGGCAGAAGATAGTCAAGAGCTGTTTCCAAAGGAATGAAGGGAGATGAAACAGTTGTTAGTACATAAAAGAGAGAAGAACAGAGAGGGGTTTGAAAAAGGGCTTGGTGTTTTAATTAATAGACAGGACAGCAGCATTTTCATAATGAGTAGGAAGTGAGACAGAAAGCAAAGGAAAACTGAGCTCTACTTTTATCATATTGAACTTGAGACTGTGACAGGAGATCCAGGAAAAGCTGCCAAGACAAGATATAGTCTTTCTTGCCAGACAAGACTGTATATGTCTTTTTTTCTAACAAGCTTTTATTTCTAGAGTGAAGTTGGACCTTTGTCTTCAGAAATAATATCATTAGGATACCCATGAAGTGAATTATTTATTTAATGTCTGGTTCTTGTGAGGGGAAAGAAGAATTACGCTGTTTAAAATATTATACTGCTTTATAACATTCCAGTATGAGTAAACTGCAGTTGTAACTACTAGTATGAGCTTGGATTTTAAAACCTGCAGATTACCAGAGTTAAATTCATATGCAGAGATGAGAACAAAATACTCCAATTCTGTCATTGGCGTATCCAATATACATTGAAAAGAAGGGCTTATTTTTCCTACACTTCTTTGTTAGGTTTTTAGGCAAGAAAAAGGAAACAACATTGATAAAGCACAGAAGCTACTTCAACAGAATATATAGAGCTTTGCTGCTCTTGAAGACAAAAGCAGTAGCTGCCTGAGTGCAAGTAACAGTGAAATGTGTGGCAAGCAAATGGCCAGGCATTTCCATGCATGGTGGTTTTCACTGTTAATCTGCATCCTTCCTCAGAATGTTGATGAGATATTCTGTATCTTGTAAAAGAAATACCTTTCAACTATCAGAAATGCATATTTGAATTGAGTTACTAGGCTTGTGTCTAATCATAAAGCACACTAGTCGTTTTTCCTGTTTTGCACAGAGTCATACAGCATGGTTGAAATTGGAAGGGAACTCCTGAGACCACCCAGTACAACCCCTGCTTCTCAAGCAGGGTCAGCTAAAGCAGATTGCCCTGAACCATATCCAGTCAGGTTTTGAAAATCTTCAGGCATGGAGATTCTACTACCTCTAAGGGCAATGTGTTTGACCAGCCTCACAGTACAACAGTGTTTTCCTGTACAGATGAAATGTAATGGTTTTTAGGTTTTGCCTATTGTGTTTTGTCTTGTCTCTGGGCACCACTGAGAAGAATCTGTCTCTGTCTTCATTCCTACCCATGAGGTATTTATACAGATGAATAAGATTCCTGTGAGTCGTCTTTTTCCACGCTGAGCAGTCCCAGCTCTCTCAACCTTTTGTCATGTGAGAGGTGCTTCAATCCTTTCATCATCTTTATGTTCAAAATGGGAAACAAAACAGCTGGAATGCAATGAAAAAAAAATCAAGGCAGCGTATTAATCAGATTGTTCTTTCTTCTGATGTTTATCTTTGAAAGTCAGAGCAGCTCAGACTTCAGTAACCTTTTTATTGTCCACTATATTAGTAATTGAAGTTAAACCACACTAAGTCTGTGCCTATGCTCAGGAATAGACCTGCCAGTTCCACTACATATAAAATGTCCACAGATGTACAGTGCTGTGAAGGAGCACAGACAAGAAAATGGTAGGAGAAAAAAGCTGTTTTGTTTCCTATAATGCAGGTCTTTGAAATAAAATTTCCTTTGGTATCACCACTCCTGAGGCAGCAGCTGCCTCAGCAGTTTCCACTTTTGCACGTACAAGAAGCACAGCTATTGAGAGATGTTCTGTGACTGAGGCATCCTTAACAGGCTGTGTGCATCACCAGCAGGAAAACTGATTTCCAGTCTTTGGAAAGCCTTAATTTAGCTCAACACACTCAGAGCCTGTATGTTCAGATATTGAGAAGCCTGCATGTTCTTTTTCTGTTTCTGAAGCCAGAAGAGCCTCCAGGAAAGCAGGTCCATTGAATAATATTTAGTAAACCAGTTACCTGCACCCATGCAGGAAACTCAACTTGTCCGTCTGTATCGTGTCCATTGTGCAAAGGACAGAGAATGTTACACTACTGTTAATGAGTTTTAGCTTCAGATGTACTAAGGGAGCCTAGAGGTCCTGTCTCTGCTGTCCAAGTGCAGTCATTGAGGCAGGGAGAACTGCTGAGTCATGGGCTATTAGTGGACAAGGCTTTGTGCCCATCCTCTTCAGATTACTTCTGTCACAGTCATCTCCTTTTCCATCAATATCAGTTGACCTTATGCAACTGAGACAGTCCCTACATTATTTAAAGTTTCAAATTATAGTAAAAAAACTTTCAAGTGCATTTCTGGTTCATGGAGCATGATTGCCACCAGTTATCAAGAGCAAAGAGCCCCCACACTGCAGCCATTATCGTGCATCGGCAGTCACTGCCTTCTGTCCCAGCCATATCACTGAGGGCTCCTGGTGGCACTGCTGTGGGTGGATCTGAAGTGGGTTAGGGTGGATCTGAAGTGGGTTAGTGTCTTCTGCTCTTCTGTCCTGGAGCTCAGGACGTAAACAAGTCTGTTATATAAACCAGATCACATTCACTTTTTTACTCCATTTCTTGAAGCGTGGATATCACAATCAATTAAAAAATTTAGTGTCATGTTAAAGTTTTCTTTTTAGGAGCCTAGAAGCTGAAGTTTGTGCACCTATAGGTTTTAACACCAGTAATTTTGGGGTAATGCAATACTTTCAGTACTCCAGGTTTTCTGTATTCACTCCATACATACTTCACTTGCAACAGTGCAGAGGCTATGTTCCTGCTACATCTGTGAACTGGCAGATTGATGTGTAATCTTCCCTCATCATAAATTATTATATTCCACCTAAGGGACATCATATCTCATGAAAAGGAATTAACTTGAGATTATATAACCTCTAAGAGCTTTCTAGGGAAAAATTACAATTTTCCTTCAAGTGATACTGTTTGCAAGTAAGAGGAATGGAAGGCAGTACTAATACCTTCTTTCTATGCAGATAGTCCAATAAGCTCTCTAGGGAAAGATTATAATACGATGCTGCAATGCTAATTGTGCAGACTGCCTATGAGGCAGCACAACAGTCCCTTAGCAAACCGTATCCGAAGTCAGAAATTTTTCATTACATCTAATCTAGGATTAACCATTTAATGTAGTCCATAGTACTTCATCCACTGCAGAGATGTATAATTACACTGCTCCACAGCAGTTTCACTGCCACACTAATCACAGAATCATAGAATGGTTTGGGTTGTAAGCGACCTTAAAGATTATCTTGTTCCAGCCCCCCTGCCTTGGGCAGGGACACCTTCCACTAGACCAGGTTGCTCCAAGGCCCATCCAACCTGGCCTCGAACACTGCCAGGGATGGAGCAGCCACAGCTTCTCTGGGCAACCTGTCCCAGTGTCTTGCTACCCTCATAGTAAAGAATATATTTTAATGTCTAATTTAAATCTCCCCTCTTTCAGTTAGTGCGGTGTTTGAAAGCTGGGTTTATATTCAACAAAAAGGTGTGGCTGTTTCAAATTTCAGGGTCTGTTTGGCTGTTTCAGGGACAGACAGGTCTGGTTTATGACTGTGACTTTGTCTAGATGATTCACCTGGCTGCAATGCTTGCCAGAGGTTTTTTTATTAGCTACTTGGTTTCTTTTAGCTGAAATATTTGTAATTTGTATTCCCAAAAGTCAGAGTAACCTTTTTTGAAAAAAGGGAAATAGAGAAACCATTGACAATCTCATTACATTTCTTAGGAAACAGTAAGAAAGCTGTAGACAACCTGGAAGCAGCAAAAAGAGGTTGAATATTAGCAGCTGAGCAAAGACACTCCTGTATTTCATGGGAGCGGAGTTGCCATTCACATCAGATGAGTGGACAAAGAAAGAAAACCTGGGGACCAGTTTGCATTCAGAATGTTCCAAAACAACCTTTCTGAGTAACAAGGCGGAGAAAGACAAGCGTTTTTCACAAAAGGCACAGAAAATCAATTTCCTGGATTTTCATGAATCTTCAACAGCACCAGTACCACTGAAATGTATATTGCAATGACTTTTCAAGACTTCACTGCAACTTTTCCAACACTTCCAAAATTACAGATTTATTTAGGGACATTCTCTGTTCCCCTGTGACACCAAAATGGAAAAAAAAATTCTCTTGTTAGAGAGAAAAAGGGCAACCAAATATTGGTCTTTCATCAAATTGCAACCTTATGTTACACTAAAGTGTAATTTTTTTAAATCTGTGAGAAACTGAAATAATGATACATTCTTCTATCAGTGGCTACAGATAAAAACTTCTGGAACACCATGTTTCATGTTTAGGCTCAATTTGCTTAGATCAGACCACCCCCTTTGATAAAACAGCTTTATACAGTAGCATTTGAGGGAAGCCGCTCTAAATAAGTACAACAAAACAAGGTTATGAAAGGAATTTCAGAGGGACTTCAGCTAAAGTTGCAGATGACTGATGGTGCTATTATCCACTTTTAACAGGGCTCTTGGTTTGATTGGTTTCAATCCTTAACAGGATAGACAAGGATTCTAAAGTTAGTCAGAGAAGCTATGTCTTTAACTTTGGCCACGCATATTCCACATGCAAAAATCAGTAGTTGAACACAACACAAGGTTAAATTGGTCAGTTGTAATCATTACATTTTCCCACTTTTAATTTTTGCAAGTTTCACAGTATTGTCCTTCTTCCTGGTTATGTTTTTAAAGAGGAAACTCCTGGGAATCCTCTAGTAAAAGAGCAAAAAAAAATAGCTATGAAAGTAAAAAAAAAATTGGTAGCCATCCTGCCAATACCAACCAAAAGATGCAAGTGAAAACAAACCATATACAGTATATAAAAGTTACAGTATATAAAAGTTACTGCAATGTCAGGAAGAGCTGGATTAGTTTTCCTTTTTTCTCCATCATTTAAGATGGGATGTCCCTGTTTCTTACCCAAAAGTATGTGCCTTTTCTGCTTGTTGAGAGTCCAGTACCATTCTCATCCCTGTTGTGCTTTGATGCCTTTGAATACTCTGTCAAACAAAATTATTAGCATCAGTCATTTTATTTATCATTCCATTTTTTCCTAAAATAATAATAATAAAAAAAAGCATATACAGTTCAGAATTTCATTTTGATAGGGTTTTGAGGTTTTGGGACAAGAAAGAGAAGATGTGAGAGACTTGATTTCACTGATTGTTTTCTTTTTTATTCTCTTACAAGTGTATGTTTTGCAAATTAGAGAAAATTGAGGGGAAAAAACCCCTAACACAAATAACTTGTTGAAGACTGTAACATAGAGAACATAGGTGCTGAATTGCAGAAGGCTAGGCAATTGATTCCCAAATACAGCTTCAAATAATAAAATCTTACCTCCCTTTTGCTAAATAATGTGGGCAGAGAGGTTAGATAGATTAACAAATTTTAATACTGGTTGGTGCCTTTTGTGTGTCCTTGTATCTTGTGTATTACAGCAAAAGAATAGCATTCTGTGCTTCAGTGGCTGTAGCTGAATTAGAACACCCTTGTTGGAAAATTTAAGGAACTAATCTGAAACACCACAGGTTTGAAATGCCCAGGGACTGAGGAGAATCCATCATGCTTGTTGTCATTCTGTACAGTAGACTACGTTTACAGTTTATCTGCTTAAACCTGTTTAAACACTTAAAACTTGCGGATAGGCTGAGGGAGTGGAAGAGTAAATAAAACGTTTGTAACACTTTAGTGGTAATCCACAATAGATAACGCACAGTAGATACACTGTTTTTGTGATCTTACTTTTACTTACAACACTGCAGGCTCTTCATTTTGAGTCACATGTGTGTCATCTTAGATTGAGAAATAAGTTTTCTTATTAACTGAAATTAGTGTTAGTTAGATGCTCTGTTTAATACATCTTCCATTAACTTTTTCAGTCGTAACCAAAGAAATTACAAAGCCATAATATTATTTCAAAAGAAATGTAATTTTCTGTTGGCTTGACAAGAAGTCCAGTAGCTATAAATTACAATATTTTATCAATGGCTCACTAATGACAGTAGGATATATCTGGAGGGAAATCTGGTTTTATATATTGTGTTTTCCTATGTGTAACAAGCTAACATGAAAAAAAAAGGGAGCATAGCAGCATAAAGCACCCTGTGCAAACCTCCCTGTGGCACTGGTAGGGAATGCTACTTCATTCTCTAAATAGAAGCATAATCCTGTATAAAGTTTTATTTCAGAGTATAGCAGTTTAAAAAAAAAAGACAACACCCAAACCCACACCTGTTGTCCTCAGAGCATCTTGTATTTCACTTACTCAGTGATGTCTGCCTGACTTATATGCATGATTTTATAGCTACTACCAAGCAGCACCAACACCGCAGTGGAAGCATAAGATGGATTCTGCCACAGCTTACTCACTAACAGGATTATTATCTAGTTTAAAAAAGCAGGGTCAAAGTTTTCCCTTAGTTATGCCTCTGTAACTCCAGCAAGCATAACTGTTTGCAAAGGGATTTAATTTGGAGCCAGAAGAATGGCTGTCACATAAAATTTGTGTCATACTAATTGTAGAATCTTTATAACTGAATACTGTAGGGGAATAACCTTGCGTGATTATTAGGTTCTTGGCTGAGTCAACAAGACTGTCAGGCAAAAAAATCTTAAGGCAAGCTATGTGAAGCACTTCAACCCTTGAAAAGATCTTATCTCCACTTTCTGTCCAACTGCTCTTGACAGTCAGTACTAGTTTTAGAATAAAATTCCATGATTTCTAGTTTTACGAACTTTTCATTAAGAGATGGAACTGTGGCAATACCAGTTTCCTCTCTTTTAAAAGATGTAGAGTCTTCTAGGTTAAAATATGAGGTGCAAAAGTTTCAAAATTTACAGCCTTGAAACCAGCTTTTGTATTGTCTGCAGAACACATTATTTATTACTACCCATTCTCAAGAGTTCCTGCTGCCATAATTTCCATAGCTGAGCCCATGGTAATGCGAAAATCCTCCTTTCTACTTGTTTTTTTCCCAGTTCCCAAGGTGAGAAATAAATGTGATGGCCTGGATTCTGTGTCCCTTATGTTGTTTGTGCCTCAGACAATATCCTTAGTGCTGCCAGCCTTCTGTAATAGCTGTTCTTTTCTGTGGCATTGTTTTTTTCTGTGCACTGGTCTGTATTCCCTTGCCATAGTAGTAGTTCTTTTATTATCCTTATTTGGTGTACAAATGAGATAGTCTTTACGTCATGATTTCTGCATGTATATGTAGTTCTTCTGTACTCAGTCTGATGATATGCTATCCCATGGAAGATCCCAAAGTTATCAAATAGATGATGAAACAGAATAACCTTCATTCTCCCCTCCCAGTACTGTTTGTATTTTGAGTAACAGTTAACAGAACTGGTAAGGCATTATATAAATGCCATAGACAAAGTTGTTACTGCTGTTAATACACCTGAAGGAGACATCAACACATGTTGAAGCTCAGAGATGAGTAAGTTACATTTATGTAACTTACTTTTAAAAGATATTTTAATTTTTCTTCCTTAGTTTTTGGAACTTTTTTTCTCTTTTTTTTTTTTTTTTTTCCCTATAAAATTGTGCTTCTTTGAGGTTAAATATTCTCATGGTAATTTTGCTTTTCTGTACAAAAGAATCTGGCCAGTCTTTGATAGTCTGACTCAAAAATCATAAAAAGATAAGTCCATCACAAATGTATAATAAAGAGATAGCAGTGAATTATTAACTTGTGTGGTTATAGACAGTAAACTTTTACAGCCACAATGCTAATTTTACCCTGGTTACTGAATTGTATGTGTACAGCTATAACTGTAAATCTGTTAAACAATTAAAAAAATACTTCAGGAGCAGTTTGGTATAATACTGTTGCCAGAAGTTACGTTGACCTCAGTATAACACCCGCCTTAGCACTTCCCCACCTTTATTAACAAAGCCTGCCCTCAGTTCCTGACAATAACAGATACAGGCAGAGGAGTGGAAACATCCCCGACTTCAGAAAACCTTTAGGCAAAAAACCCCAAACAATTAAACCTGTTAATGAAGGTGAGCCCACCAGGAATAAGCCTTACTTGTCAGCGTGTGCCTTTGGGAAACCTGGGGTAACAGTCCTGAGCAGCTCCCTTCCCATGGCTTTTAGTTTTAAAGCCAAAATACTACAGAACTGAAGAAAGTGAAGCTATTGTATGGAAATAAATTGTAACATATATTCATAACCCAAAGGAGTCTAATTCGTCGTAACATCAGGGAATCAGGAAAGCTCATCTATATTTTTTCTAGAAAATTCCTGGGGAACTTGATTTCTGCAAAGAAGCAGAAGCAAGTATGTTGGTCCAGTACAGACATTTTTCTGAAGTGCAAGTGGCAATTAGGTATTTAGGAATATCTTGAATAAAGAAGAAAATCCTGCATAGAAATTAGAGACAATAAATAATTGTCTTTACAAAAAAAGCAGGCTTCATCTAAGACTGTATTTTAGTGCTTTGTTTTTGTGGTTCTTTTTGCAGGTGTTGCTGCTTTGGATTCCAGTGTTTCTGGGAAGATTGGTTTACGAGCCCTCATCTATTATTTCTGCACTACAGTCATTGCTGTAATACTAGGTACTCTGTGATACTGTAAATTTTTAAAGCCTCATTAAAATCTTCAGCGTTGCCTAACTGCAGTTATACAGTACTATGACATTACTGATTTCCCAAAACAGAATGAGAAGAGATAGGACTCACATCAAACATCTTGTCATGCTTGTAGCCAGGTATAGGGAGAAGTTAGTGCCTCTGTTCACACTTGGGCTATATTCATATGCAGAATGAAGCCACAGGAAATTTTGCCTTACATTTCAGCTCAAGGAAAATTAGGAATTGTCTGCTTAGGTAAACAGTGATGGCAGTGGGAAAGCTGAATGAACATCAAAGGCCAGTCTTAATTACAAAGTGATTTCCCCAATATCAAAATAATAGATTGTGGGTGATTTTCAGATTTGGGAATGTATACTATGTCTCATCTGAAAGAACAGAAAATACTGCTTCGTTTCTCATCTCATTTCCTTCCTAAAAGGTTTTTGTCACCTCTTTCACTGTCAGGCTCCGCTCATAGTTCTCTGAAGTCCACATCTCTTGCAGGAAGTTTGTTCTCTATAAGCAACATTAAAATCTTCCATATTTGATTAAGCAAACATTTCAGCCTGCCTTCCTAAATAAAATATAAAATTAGACCCTTCTCTGTCCTCTGTCATGTAGTTTGTGCCTTATCTTCATATTTTGTTGAGCCTGAGTGGATACTGTGCCTAGATATCACCAACTAAAAAGAAACATGTATTTATTTGAAGGACAAAATTACATCATATTTGGCCTACTTGTAAGGCAAAGCAATATTTAACAATAGAAAAAGAATCATTTACAGACACATGAGGCTAGATTAATTTTTAGAGGTTGCATTATTGAGCAGAATAGATCACTGTGGTTGCACCATTTAGGCTGTGTCATCTGTCTGGAAATTTTCTGTGACTATGTAGTGAGGAAAATTAATAAAGACTGACATTAATTAGACTAAAATTAATTAAAGACTAACTTTTAAATTTGCCCTACACAAAGAAACTCCTAAGAAAGGGGTTAAACCAGATAATCTCCAGAGGTCCCTGCTATTCTTAGCTATTCTATAATATTCTGATATTATTTGTTTCACTCTGCAGAGTTACACAAATTCATTTCTGCTTTTATTCACAGCTGTCATTGTTCCTGTCTGGTTGAAGGGTCCTTCAAATGCCTCTTTTTCCTATGCTGAGATTTAGTAGCTTCATTTGCTTTACATTTGTTTGGTTTTGGGGGAGAAAAAGTAAAATAACATACATCTGGAAAGGCCTAGTATTTCATTTAATAGTAAAAATGCCTAAAATGGAGTCACTAAAGTAAATGGAAAAATTGTCATTGATTTCAGTATTCATAAGGTTAAACCTAGTGTTTCTTGCCTGTAATTTTTTATTTCAGTCTGTTTCGGAAGCCAGTTCTTTTATGTAACTTTATTGCTAATTAACTTTACCAAAACATCTGTTGTACATTGGGATCATAGGACAACACACTTGTATTCATATCTAAAGTTACTAACAAGAAGAACTGCATAAGGGAGAAGGTAAATGGCAGTTTGAAATATCACCATGCGGAAGTTGCAAGCCACTTCAGCTGAAGCCCAGCTGAAGTAATTTACTCTCTTGGTAAGCAGTAGTGATTTAGTAACATACTTCAAAACCAAAGCTAGAGTACCCATGTCCAGTGTCAAGGCTGCGGGTAGCTCCTGTGTTGGAACCCACTGTAGATTTCCCTTTTCTGAACATCCCTGCATCCAGGGAAAGCATTTAGTGCATTTAGCTCATTAAGAATTTAGCTACACAGGATACACTGAGGCATGGTTCACCACTGCTTCTGCTTGCACTGTGAACTTTTCTTACTGTTCTCCTTCTGCAGGGATTGTCTTAGTTGTGACCATTAAACCTGGAATGCCTCAAAAAGCAAATGAGATTGACAGAGTGGGCAGTACCCCGGAAGTTAGTACTGTTGATGCCATGCTGGATCTGATCAGGTGAGGTTTTCTTTTTTTAGTTTCCATACCCTTGTTGCAGAAGTCCCAGCAATACAAATAAAGTTGTGACGTGTAATGAAAATGGTTTCTAATGTTGTTTGGAGGAATACAGAATAACTTGCATTTCAACAGGCTAGACATTTTGGAGCACATTCACATCAGTTTGCCCACAAAAATTGTCTTTGCAGCATAGACTTTGGTTAACAAACCAGTGACAACAAAAATACCATCCTTCGCAGAAACTGATACACAAGATTTACCTATTATGAAGAAAATACCCAGAAAAGATTGAATGGTTGGTGGGTTACTGACTGGCAGCTTCTGTATCATCCAGCACAGACAACCACAGTGCTCTGTTTCTGCTCCTCAGGGCAGGATGCAGAGTAACAGATGCAGTATATAAAGGTTTCTTGTGGTTGCACATTCAGCAGATTTGCTGCATCACCAGTATCTGTGGCAATCTTATGATGAGTCTTTTCCCATCTGCATCCTGGAACATTGTAGATACTTGAAGTGGTCAGAAGAAGGAAACCCCTATAAAAGTCTGCAGAAGACTTGGGTGGGTTTTCTGAACTACTGTGTTTTGAATTTAGAAATTAGAAAAAAATAGCAAAAAAAGGCTTGCATTTCCGGTAGTGGCTGAGTAGTTCCCTCAAAAATGTTTTGTGGATTATTTTTTTTCTCCAGCTGCAATTGGTACTGGTCTGTGTCACTATTCCTGTCCACTCATTTCCTTTTGTAGAATTTTTACTTAATTTATCTGTCCCCTCCTGCCTGTGTATTACCAGAATGGCAGCTTCTTGGCTAGCTCATTTTATGCCTCATGGTCACTTGCCCAGGAATCAATGAGGAGAACTGTACAAACAGCTGCATTATAAGCCTAATTGGTCTATTACCAGTAACTTCCACATGAACTTTTCCACACATATTCACAGGGTCATGTAGTTCCATGCACAGAATGTATGCCTGTATTAAGAAGTGGTGTGAATTGGAATTCAGAGTAGTTTGAGGTTTTGCTAAAGTTTGAAATCTTAAATTCTCTTTCAAATAAATTAATATTTACTTTTCCTATAGATCAGATTCGAATCTGGACCGTCTTGTAATATAAAGGAAAATCGCAGGCCTATACAAAGTAACCTTGCCTTGATGAGTATTTTCTTTAAAAACTTGAAAAATAAAGGCAGGAGTTTGTGAAAGATCTGGAAGAAGGATAGAGACTTCTGTTTCAATGTGTAAACTGCCTTTTTCCACACAGGATTGATTATCCAGTAAATACCTAATTAATGCTTTTTTCTGCAATCGTTTGAATCTTAAATTGGCAGTTGGAAAGGAGACACACAACTGGGTTGCACTGCTTTTGATCTAATTTCCTAATTTTTCAGTATGCAAAAAATGATTTTTAACCCTGGAATAAATACATGGGAATCCTCCATCAGCCGAGATTAATTTCTGAATTCAAAACTACAGTAGAGGTTACCAAATACTGATTCTTCCAGCACAGCATTTATAAGAGTTACTATTTATTTTCTGCCGCTATGTGACAAATCCTGTAAAAATGGTGTGTCCTGTATTCCTCATGGAAATGATGGAGATGATGCAGCAGGAAAAAAAAAAATAACAAAACCAGTAAGTTTAGTAGTTTACCAACATAAATGTCTAACATTGAAAGATGAGCTCAAAAATTCAATAGTAGGAAAACAGTGAACAAATCACTGGGAGTCCTAAACTTCCTGGACTTCGTATCTCATGATGCTGAATACACTGCTTTCTGGATAAAGGAATACAATCTGATCTGTTTTTCAAACAGCTGATCTTATCGTTTTGTTTATATAAGCAATGTTTTCTTAGTATACTATAGTGTTGAAATGCCTCTACTTTTTTACAGGAATATGTTCCCAGAGAACCTAGTCCAGGCCTGTTTTCAACAGGTAAGTTTGAACATTCCTTTTTGCTATTGTAGTTTTCATTGTTAACTACAAGTTATTCTTCTTTTATGTCCCTCAAAACTATGTCAGGTAACAATTATTTCTGAGAAGTCCAGGAGTATCTTAGTCTCCCATAAAAAGACCCTTTTTTAAGGTATCTTTGTTTCATTTCCATTATGATAAACACTTTGTTGCCAACTATTATGTCCTTGATCATCCCTTGCAAAAAGATAGTGTTTAGGAGCTGGGTGCAAAAACCAAGCAGTGTATTAGACAAGATGTTTCCTTTTGGGACAGGCAGAGTTAAAAGGACCATGTCATGAGGGTCTATTTCTTTGTTCTTAAAAACCCTCAGCGTCTGATGAAGTCCGAATCGCTTAGTCCTCACCCCATTGTGTCTGACATCTAATATCCATTGCCTGACCTGATGATCTGTCTTAAGGAAGAGGTAGCCAGTTGGTAGTATATTTGAGGCATCTTTCAGGAAAAGTGGGATTTGAAAGATAAAAGAGGAAGATGCTGTCTATATATAAATTATCAGACTTCTGATTCAGTCATCTTTATCCGTAAATACATGAACTGTTTTTTGTGATGTTCTCTGCTTCCCTTTTTTGCTTGCCCCTTCAGCTGCCTACCAGTTTAGCTGAGGTTTATAAGTGAGGTAGTTAAACTTTCCCAGGAAATTATGTTAACTATCCAGCTGTGAAGAACACTGAATATATTTCCAGTTTATAAAACTTTTTCGTGTAGTTTTTCTCATATTAATTACTCTCACTTAACACTAAGGGACAAACATGTTCTTTTAGGGTCCATGGCAGAATGATGATGACACTAAATTGTAGTTACAATTAAAGCTTTATTTTCTTAACAGGATATTATGATCAGTATAACACAGAATTTATAATTGGGTGGCATGGGATTTCTATAAGCATAATCAGAGTAGTACAGTTTTATGATAGCACCACTTAGCTTACTGTTTCGTGTCACTTGGACTCTCTGCAGATTAGGTCAAATCTCAATACATGGTTTGCTGTATGAACAGTCACAATCTAGACTCATATAAAAGTGTACGAGTCAGTCACTCAGTCTTCAGAGGAAGCAGATGGTGGTGGTTGTGCCCCTGGCCACTGGCAGGTCCCAGTCTCACCATCCAGCAGCAGCTCTGGTCCAAGTTCCCCCTTAATTGCTTGGTTTTACAGACAGTGCTCTATGTGCTGTAGCACTTCCCTGTTCTGTAGCAGGATCACCACCTGTCCAGATGCTTGGGCCTTCAAGGCCAGTAAGGAGGGAAATAATTACCCTGGTGTCCAGTAATCTTGAGGCTGGTGTACATAGTGCACAGGACCTTCAGGGGAAAGGGGACTAAGAGATGACCAGCTCAGCTACAGAGAATGGCTGTTCACCTTAGGTAATGGCATTAGTTACGCTAACCGCGTTGCTAGGGCTTTGGCTGTATCAGGTGCATCTGTTCTGCAGACCTCTACTGGTGTGGGTGACAGCAATTCTCTCCAGACTGTCCCAGCAAAAAGTCCCCTTGTCATTGTCAGGAGATGTATGTATCTCATCCCCCACAAGACTGCATCAGGTCCATAGGGAACCTGAGAGCATGGGAAACAGAATTCATAGCATATTATCTATGAATCACTTGTTTGATATACAGCATCTGAAGTACAGAACCATGATGGTTAACACGAATTGAGAATTAATGTCTTTGTCTATGTGTGCTACTTTCAACTTAGACTGGTTCATTTTTCCCTATTTTTACTGGGCAAAGGCTATGCCTTCATCCATTCTTCAGTTTCCTCATGTTTCCTTTTTTTGGAAAACTTTTCCAGTATAAAACTAAACGTGAAAAAGTTGAAGCTACAGCTGGTGTGGATAAAAACAGCTCTGCATTGACACAACAACCTGTTACAACTGCTACAACAGCAGAGGATTCAATGGTGAGACCTTTATTGTTGTATTCCTTCATAGTATATGAAGCAGGGACAAAGAACATAGAAGAAATTTGGTTTAGTTCATGGGGCTAGTGATTACGAAAAGGAAGGAAATGGTACATAGATTTTATCAAGGGCTCAAAACTTAGGAAGTAAATACAGGAGGTAATTATGAGGATCTTCAAGTACGGTTTAAGAACACCAGCGAACTCCACTGGTAATTAAGTAGTCCAAAGATAATAGATAATGTGAGCAAATAATACATTCATATACTCCATTAAATGTATATGCTAATGAATTGCCAATTTGCTGAGAAATGAAACACAACAGTCAGTGTGGAAAGGCTAGATGTATATCCATGAGATGCTGGAGCATAACTGTAAGCACTGCAGAAAGAAAGGAATGAAAAAGCATAATACAGTTTTTTTAATGGAAAGCAAAACAATGGAAGGCATTTGTTAAATAATAGTTGTTACACAAGAAGAGGTTTAACAAGCCTCTGATTAGACATGTGGAACCCTTGAGTCTTGTTTGTTTATAAAGCCTAGACTTATACCAGAGGAGAGAAACAAATTCAGTGGATTATGAACACAGAACTATGAACCAAATCAATATGCATTTTATTATGCTTCTTCAAATCTTCATCTCGTAGTAATGAGAGCATGCAAACATGGGCTATATAAAAAGACATGACTTAAATCCTGAGGCAGGATGTTGTAAAGAATTGCACCATTTCCTTCATATATTCATACTGCACAAACACAGAGGAGTGTGTGAATACCTACCCATTTAGTAGGATTTTTATGTTACGTGTATCCAGTTCTGCTATAAACTATGTAATTTCACTGATCCCCGCTGAACAATAGATTTTAGATGAGGCAAAATTGGATACCATTGTTTTAGTTCTTCCACAATGGACTCTTCATCTTAAATGCAGACACAAACCCTCCAGTACTTCAGAAATAACCACAACGATTCCACATCAGCTGTGTTTTGTTCTCCACAGTAGGGACTAAGTCTTGAGTATATTGAAGCCATGACTGTGGATACCTAGATGTTGACAGTCTATAGGAAGGGCACATAAACTAAGGGATGCTTTATCCCCTGCTAGGGTTTGGTTAAACCCTCGCATAACTTTAAAATACAAAGCTTTCAAAGCCAATTTAGTTCTACCTTCATTATGAACATCCCTGCTTGGCACTGCCAGAAAGGGAACAGAATCACTGGGAAAGAGCTCCATGTCTTTCCAAGGGAAGAGCTAAATGTGTTTTAATTTTTGAACTCTTTAAATTCAGTATTTTCAGCTAGTAACTTTTTTCTCTTTAATCTAATCTGTAGAACAAAACCCAAGAATACAAACTCGTGGGCATGTATTCCAGCGGCATCAATGTGCTGGGGTTGATCGTGTTTTGTCTTGTTTTTGGAATGGTTATTGGAAAAATGGGAGAGAAAGGACAAGTGCTGGTGGATTTTTTCAATGCACTGAATGAAGCTACAATGAGAATAGTTGAGATAATTATGTGGTAAGTCCAAAGACATACTGGCATTTTCTAACTACTTCTTTGAATGGGTTTTGTCATTGAAGAGGAAGGAGGAGCCTCATACTTGCGTGTCTGCTTTTTGTATAGTGTTTTATAGCAAATATCTTTTAAAGAAAGGCTGGTAAAAAGTTTCCTTTCTACAGAATTTGATTATTTTGAGGGGACAGGGCTTCTACTCACTATATACTAAAGACACAGTTGTTATTGGTGCACCAGAAATCTGTGTTTTTCATACATTCTTGCCAGAGGTTTGTATCAAACCAGTACAACTGCATTAGTGATTTGAGGACTGCAGAAGCGTTACCACTCACATGTTTTTCTCAGTCTTGAACACTATTCCCTGATAGCCATTATGTTCACAGGAGAGCTGTCCTTAGAGCTAAGTTCCTTTAGAAATATGAATTAATACACAAGCCGCAGCACAGAACAAGATCCAAAATGGTATGCAAAATACAACCTTTTATCATTTACTTGCTGCCAGTGGGTTTTGTGGGACAACATTCTCACAATATTCTCTCATTCTTAGGAAAAAGAATTAGAAAATGTAAAAACTCATCTGACAGTGTTTGGTTGGACTTCACAGCTGTTCACAGAGCTTTTGTCCATGCAGATCACAATTACAGGGTTAGGACTATAAGCACACACAGTTCTTTCCAGAGCTTGATCCTACATTTGGAGTACCTTGTGCCATTTATTACAATACTCTGCTCATACCCATGTGTTTCACATGAACAGTAACTTACCATATCTGGCCCTTCCATGGAGTTTTCTTCCATCCCAGCACACTGAGGTGCCTGTAACACGGTAAAACTGTACAGGGTTTAGTTGCACACTTTTTGCTGCCTTTAAAGAAAAGTAAATTAATTTCTTCAACTTTAAAGTCCTGTGCTAGGCAGCTATTTCAGTCCTCAGCTGAATTAAAGCCCTGTAAAAAAAAAAGCCCTGCCTCACTCTGCTGCAAATTACCACTAACAAGACCTGAGAGTTAGCACATGCGACAAATACAGGAACCTGTCTGTAAGCTGACCTGTTCATTGTCATGCATGTGCCTGAAGCTATGACTACAGAATTCCTGCTTCTACAGATGTGGGAGGTGTTTTCTTGAATAAGGTGAAGTTTGATGCTGGCAATGTGCAGAATTAATTCTGCTTTCACTGAATTTAAGGCTCAGAAGGAACTAGGCCCTGCTTTGCACATGGTGAAGGTACTGTTTTATTTGTGAGATAGCATATACACATTTTATAAATTTCTATTTTAAAATAGATAACTTTTACATATTCACAGATTTACAGATTAATTTATACTACTCAAAGCTCTGAAGTGGCAACTTGTCCCTGTGACAGCTGCTCTGTGGTACCAAAAGGAATGCAGTGGAGCTGGTGATAGCATAAGCCCTGATTTTTGCCTTGAATTTTCAGTACGTCATGCAGCTGTTGATGTCTGTAAGGCATGGCCTTGCGTAGATTGACTAGGGGATAGGGATCCTTCCAATCAAACAACACACTGATGACTGTACTATCCCAGCATACTAAAATCACTCTTACTATGTGTTAGGTGACACACATATATATCCCCCAGTGCTGCATGGCAGCTGCTGTAAGCAGAGGAGACCTTTCCATCTGTGTGTGACTGCAGAATACAGATACTGGTCTCAGCCCCTACAAGCTTCCACTTCCAAGTAAGCTTATGGCTATGCATAAACATTTGCTGTGGTAGTGCAAAGCCCACACTTCTGTGTATTCTGTAACACCAGCTCATATAGTACTTGTTAGATGATGCATAGGGTTACACTTATGTGATTTACTAATCTTTTTTCATGATGTCTGCTGAAGTCCTGCTGCAAGTGAATAAAGTCAGTTGCACCGTAGAATACAAAAAAAATCTTTAGGTGTGTAATAGAATAGAGAAAGAATCTTCCATCTGTTGTAAAATGTCAGACTGCACAAGAAATTATTCCTTGGTGAGCACACAATATTTCTGAGAATGCATTTTTAATTACTTTATTTTTGCTTTCTAGGTATATGCCAATTGGTATAATGTTTTTAGTTGCTGGGAAGATAATAGAAGTTCAGGACTGGGAAATCTTTCGTAAACTGGGTCTTTATATGGCTACAGTACTGAGTGGGTATGTCATTTCTTAAAGATGAAATTTTATGTGTGCAGTTTTTATAGTTTGATTTCAACTCAATTGTCCACAACACCCAGCCTCTTCTAGGTCAGAGGCAAAAATTCTCATCAGTGAAAATTATGTGAGGATGTTCTGAATGCAGGTTTTGCATGCAGGTTTTATTTTCAAGTCACTGCTTTGCATTCTTGGGGAAAAAAAAAAGTAAAGGATGTTCTTGTATTCATTGTTTCATTGTTTCATCTTCTTAGTTGGTCCTGTATTTTTGAGAGTAGTAGAGGAGTAATGCTTCTTTTAGATACTAGAAGTTGAAAAAGGGTGAGGCCGTGAATTATGGCTGTTGGGGGTTACCTGCCTATTGAAAATACACAAATATCTGGATTAAGTTGGGAAGCTCCATGGGACCTGTGGGCTGAAGGTGTATCAGCATAGACCCAGCTCCACTGCCCAATACAAATGCATAGTAAGTACAGTGCACAGCAGATGATGCCAAAGAGGAAACTGATCCCACCTCAGTGCAGAGCAGTAAGCTAACATGAAGAGAAACCCTGGACATTGCACTGTTTGTTAGGCAAAGCTATCTGGTGAAGCTGCAAAAGCAGCAGTTGCTGTGTGAATAAATTAGCCAAACATCAAAACATTTTTTCTATTATTTTTCTAGAACCTTGGCTGTGTAGAGCAGTCTGTGGTAGACAACAGTGTACAATGGGGAGCCTTGCAGATGTGGAACCTTAGAAAGGGCAACTTAGCTGTTCCAAGTGATACAGGTTGTGATTCTGTGATCATTATATATCTCTGAAGACTATCGTACGAAGAACCTGTTTGATAGATAAACGGGTATTACAGTCCCAATAAGTTAAATGCATTTAAATTTCTATTTCCAGTTCAGTGAAGCATAACTTCTAGGCAGCCTTGGTTCATTGCCTTAGCATCCACTCCTATAATTCCTTCAGTATACTAAGGATTTATTCATGTTTTATCTAGAGGGTAGATCCAAAGTTGCTCAAGAGCTTCCTTCCCCCCACTCTATGCACATGCATGCTATTCTTCAAACATCATTCAAATGACTTCTGACAACCAAGCACTAAGACTAATGTATTAGTCTTAAAAGCAAGCTTCTCTATCGTCAAGAAGGTTGGTTTGTTTGGGGATTTTTGATTAATCTTTGCTAGCTAATCATGTTTATTTCAAAGTTGTTTTGTTTTATACATGAGCTAGTATGTTTGCACTAGCTTTTCAAAAACAATTTGAGATAAAATGACTTTCTAGGTAAAAATTACAGCTCAAAAAATAGCACTGAATCATGACTTTTTCAAAATGTTACAGAAATGAGGGAAGGTAATGTTTGTCTAATGAATAAAGCCATTTTTGTGAGTCTTCGTTATGTATTTGAAAAGAAATAAAATTTTTAAAGAATGTAAAAGTTTATGTTTACCAAGAGACTGTAAAACAAGAGACTAATATTTTCTATATAAATTAGAAATGAGACCATGACCACAAGTTAGGTACAACTTATTTATAGAATGACAGTGTATCACCTCTGCAGGTTTTCTGTTACTGACTGCACTTAATTTAGAGGAGGAGTGTGTTGGATGGATGATTACTGTCCTTTGACTTCAGTTAGAGATGAGATAGCAAGTTTTACAGTTTTAGATCTGATAGCAAGTTTCGTGACCTTTTACCTATCACTGGTAACTATTTGTACTGTGACAGGGTGTATCTTCCTTAACAAGTGTGTGTGAAGACACAGTGCATTCTCCAGAGTACTTTGCAGAGTAAACTACCACCACATATAGTCTCCCATTTACCTGGTAACTATGAGCTTGACGGGCACAACAATTTCAGTAGATTCCCAGGTGCCATCAAAAAGATTGTATATTGTAAGGGTGCCTACTTTTACATGCTTGGAGAGGAAAGTCTCTGTTTCCCCAAACTCTCTTGCGCATGCCAGTTTTCCCTAATGTGTACTATGGTAGATCTCAGCATTTCTGCCTCCTATGGAATGGCCTACACTGGGTGATGCTCAAGGTGTTGTGGAAAAGGGCTAAACAGCAGACTATTATCTGCAAAACTGACCATCAGGCAGAGCATGTTGTAATCACATCATAGGGACAAAGAAGACAATATATAGTCAAGGCTATAGGCTGCAGAGAAAAAGTCTGCTACATTTTCCAGCCTGCAAGAATACCCTTTTTCTTGCCTCTTGTCAAACCGGAGGAGTGCTCTTTCTTTGTTTTTGTTTCTTAAACACTGCTGTCCTCACTGTCTTTTTGGTTTTCATCCGTATTTGCTTGACCTTATCTGTTTGCAGTGTGTTCTATTCATCAATGTCTTCTGTAGCTGTGTTTCACCCTCCCTTACCCTTCCTTTAAGCTTCATTCTGAGAATTACAGGTTATCTTAAACATACTGGTTATTCCCCGTCAAGAAAAATGTGTGAGAGCTTGAGGGCTGATGTGTCTTACCCTCCTCTTCCTTTGCTTTAACCTCCCTCTCCAGCTTATCTTCTAGCCTACTTCTTCCTACCTTTATTATTCATGACCTTTCACATTCTCAGCCCTACCAGCTCTCACCAGCCACTGTCTGCAACACATTTCAGTCTTTATGTCTTATTCAGGTCATCATGAGACTTTTCCCAGTGCCTGTGCCCCAGTTGGGGACTAAATAGCTTCAACGTCTCACTTTTAATAGTTGTAGTGTCAGGATGAGGACATGTTAGCAGTCACAGAGGAGGAAAAGCAAAGTAGGCATGTCCTGGGTTCAGCTGTAACAGTTACTCTCCTTCTGGGTAGCTGGTGCTGTGTTTTTGACTTTAGTCTAAAAGCAATGCTGCTAGCACACTGATGTTTTGAGTTGTTGCTAAGTAATGCTTACTGTGATCCAGGACTTTTCAGCCTCATGTTCTGTCAGTGAGGAGGGGCATAAGAAGCTGGGAGGAAGTAGAGACAGGACACCTGACCCAAACTAGCCAAAGGGGTATTTCATACCACAGCATGTCATGCCCAATATATAAACTGAGGGGAGTTACCCAGAAGGCCCAGATCGTTGCTTGGGCTGGGCTGGGTATTGGTCGGTGGGTGGTGAGCAGTTGTATCAATAAACATCACTGGTGCTTATTGTTTTCTTTTTCTTTTCCCCTTTTAGTTTTATATTCTCTTCCTTTGTTATTCCCTTTATCATCATTATTGGTGGCAGCAGCAGTGGTTTGTGTTACACCTTAGTTACTGGACTGTTCTTATCGCAGCCCATGGGAGTTCATTCTTTTGATTCTCGTCCTCATGCCTCTAGGAGCGGGTGGGAAGAAGGGGGGGAGTGAGTAAGCAGCTGCATGGTTCTGAGTTACTGGCTTAAACCACAACAAGGAGGCATAATACAAATGTCAGAGGACTCAGTCTGAGGTGGAATTAAAAAAAAAAGGAATCTGCAGCAGTTAGGATCTCTCCTGCCTGTGCCTTTGTCTCTTCTGAAAGCACCAAGGCAGCTGCATCTCTGAATATATCATTGTGGGATTCTGCCATTTTGGGATTCTGAGGAAGAAGATTCTTCCTATCTTACAACTGAACCATAACAGAATTTTTCTTTTCAGTTGCTGATTGTGATTTTTGGTATAAATTTTTTTGCTGCTTGCTGTGAGTTGCATTTCATGCATGAAAATAAATATTCAAATTTGTTTCATGAAAATCAGTAGTAGCAAACCAGATAAGCACAAATACTTTATTTTGGACAATGCCATGTTTGTGCTGCCACTAGCAAAATGCAGCTCTAAATTTTTCAGAATAGCTATTAGGAAGTCAGTATGCTTCTTGAAGTAAATATACTTGAAACTTTTACTGTCATCAACATTCTTTTAAGACACCCAGCAACACCCGTACCACTTTATATATTTTTCTGTATGTTCTGCACAATGCAGTTTGTTCTCATGCACCATTGTATAAATTCTTAGGTTTCTTTCTAGAGTTCTTTACAAATTTTCTTCAATACATGTTGCATGCTGTTATTTACATTCCACTAAATAAATCGTTTGTTCACATACAAAATGAAAATTCTAATGCCTGTGGCTTTAAAAAAGATATTTTTTCTGGGGAAACAAAGAATTAGGTTTTTGGGTGGTTTTTGGTGCTCTTGTGAGTTTCTATGTTGTGGCTACTGCTCTCTTAATTACCTATTTTTGATAGAACATATGGTACCATGATTTATCACTGTCCTTATCAGGTGCTCTGAAATCATAAAACACTATTACAACATAGTAACAGTCACAAGAACATCTTGTGAGGACATCTTCACAAGGGCATCTTGTGATGACACCTCATGCTCACAGCAGACCGTTTACCTCTAATCTAATGCCCACAAAATTCTGCACTAATAAGCATTCAGGATTAATGCACAATGTTCAAAATCTGCACAAGTTGAAGGATGAATTTGTCCCTAAAGCCCGCCCAAATATCCAGGCAAATACATCTGAGCAGCCAAAGTCAAGAGGACGGTTTGATCTTTTGCATGTCAACATACTTAATTTTAAAAATTAATAGTTGCAAAAGACGGTATTTCAGCAACTTAGAACATGACAGATAGTGAGACTAGATATATCTCAGTTGTACAGTCTGAAATACCTCACTATGTTTTAATTGTAGACTTAAATTTACACAGTTTTCCACAAAATAAGTGTGGATATTTTTTATAGGATCATGTTTGAAGTTTCTGCAGGAAGATGTGGACTTCATCGGTCCATGACTGGGAACCTTTAATTCCAAGCATATTCTATAATAAAGGTAGATAATTTTGGAAAGATAATTAGGTTTGTTTTTCTGATTTGTCGCTAGTCTATATTGTAAGGATTTGGTAAAAGAGTCAAGTGTTTTAGCATTCAAATCACACTCTGCATATGAGTTCAAATATTATTTATTACTTTAGTTTTCTCATCTTCATCAGTTTAAAATTATTTTTAATAATATATTAGTTAATTCTTGTTTTCTTTTGGAGAGAAAGACAATTAATAACCTCTTTCCCTTCCAAAATAAAGTTTAGACAGTATTAGTCTGCATTTTTTTCAGATGGTATACTCTCTAAATTTTGAACACAGAGTTTCATAAGTGCTTGAAGGCAGAACTAGGATACCTGTTATTACACTGTCTTATTAAAACAAGTCAATGAAATAGATCCGTTTATTTCACTAGTCCATTTTATTTTGCAGACTTGCGATCCATTCCATTATAACTCTGCCACTAATCTATTTCATAATAGTGAGGAAAAATCCTTTTCGTTTTGCCATGGGGATGGCTCAGGCACTTCTGACAGCCCTCATGATTTCTTCCAGGTAAGCAAACATTTGTTTTCTGTAATGTTCTTAGTAGTAATTGCTTTGTTTGTGCTCTGATTTTACTTCTACTTTGTTGCATACCCTCTTTCACCTGGGCAGTTCTCTGTCCCCTGGAAGTTGCATCATTATTTCTGTTGTACCCAAAGGGACACTATAGATTGCACTGGCTTTACACCAGCTCCTCTTAGGAGGAGACAATTCATTAGACACTACATTTTAAGCTTTTGCATTGTTTCTGTGACTACATACATCATAGACTCATAGAATCATAGAATAGTTAGGGTTGGAAAGGACCTTAAGATCATCTAGTTCCAACCCCCCTGCCATGGGCAG
>WYDI02038704.1:0-54086 GCA_009867235.2 Psittacus erithacus | reverse complement strand
GACAGCCTGTGGAGGACCCCATGGAGATCATCATCACCGTGACAGACCAGAATGACAACCGGCCCGTCTTCACCAAGCAAGTCTTCATTGGCTACATCGAGGAGAATGCAAAGCCAGGTACGTGGGGGCTAGCAAGATGGTGCTCCCACGGCTGGCACCATGTAGTGATGTCCAGTGGGTTTTTTGCCACGAATAATCTCTCATCTGCTTGTCCCTGTGTCCAGGAACATCTGTGATGACAGTGAATGCCACGGACGCAGATGATGCCATCAATGTGAACAACGGCATCATTGGCTACTCCATCCTCAGTGAGGAGCCCAAGAGTGCACAGCAGATGTTCACCATCAACCCGGAGAAGGGCATCATCAGTGTTATCGGCACGGGGCTGGACCGGGAGGTGGGAACACTTGCTGCATCCCAGGGGACAGTGCAGCAGCTCAGTGATAGGACTTGCTGCAGGGAGTTGGGGGTGCTGGAAATTTAGGGTCTGGCTGTTTTGGGGACTTGCCATCCCTTGGGCACTGTCCCCTGCTCTAGGGGTGTCTGCAGCCCGAAAAGCTCATTGGGATCTGCAGTAGGGATGTTACAGGGGTCCCTGTCTCTGCTGACCCCCAGGAGTGGTGGATTGCCAGCCCTTTGGGTGTGCAGTGGGGACATCCACAAGTGCCTGTGCTGGCAGTGAACATGGTGGCTGGAGAAGGGTGGAAGAGCAGTAGCCAATGCCCCTGGAAGAGGGGGCATGCCAGACCCCATCCCTGCCCTAACCATGGTGATTTTGGCTTGCAGACCACTCCGAACTACACGCTGATCATCCAGGCTGCAGACCAGGAGGGCAATGGCTTGACCAACACTGCCACCGCCATTGTGGAAGTCACTGATGCCAATGACAACGCTCCTGTCTTTGACCCCACCATGGTACCTGAGCTGGCTCCTATGAGCCGCTGCCCTCCCTGGGCCATCTTGGTACAAGTCCTTCCACTCCAGGGTGTCCGGGACCACAGGGCTGACCTTCCCCATTGCCTCTTTTGCAGTACCAGGGAACGGTGAATGAGAATGAGGTGGGGGTGGTGGTGACACGGCTGCATGTGACGGACCGGGACACGCCAGGATCCCCGGCCTGGCAAGCTGTCTACAAGATCAAGACTGGGAACCAGGATGGCGAATTCAGCATCACCACCGACCCCAGAACCAACGATGGCATCCTGAAAACAGCCAAGGTGGGTTGTGCTGTCGTGCAGCCATCCCAGTGCTGGCTACCTCCCTGCCACCACTGCCCAGCTCCTCTCTCCTGCTGCTACCCACCAGGGCCTGGATTACGAGACCAGGAACCAGTACAACCTTGTGGTGACGGTGGAGAACGCTGTTCCCTTCACTGTGTCCCTGCCGCTCTCCTCGGCCACCGTCCTGGTGATGGTTGGGGATGTGAACGAAGCCCCCATCTTTGTGCCCCCAGTCAAGAGGGTGGAGGTGATGGAAGACCTGCCGCTGGGGCACCAGGTCACCTCCTACACGGCCCAGGACCCTGACAAGGACCAGAGGCAGAAAATCACGTGAGTACAGGAAGGTTAGTGGCAGGGGCCATGCTGCAGTGCCTGAGAGGCTGCACTGTACCCACTATGCCATGCACCCCTTCCTTCCCCTCACAGCATCCCCCCCACTGTCCCCTTCTTGCCCTAGGTACCGCATGGGCAGTGACCCTGCGGGGTGGCTTGCCATCGACCCTGAGAATGGCATCGTCACTGCAGCCCAGCCGCTGGACCGAGAGTCAGTGCACGCCATTAACAGCACCTACAAGGCCATCGTCCTGGCTGTGGACAGTGGTGAGGAGCACCCTGCCTTGCCTTTTGGGAAGGGGCTGCTGCCACCCACCTGTGTCCTACCACAGTTCCTGGGGCAGGGACTGGCCTAGAATCCCCTCTGCAGGTGCCACACTGACCCCCAGGTTACCATTGCAGGGTCACCAGATGCCACTGGCACAGGGACGCTCCTCCTCCTCCTCCAGGACGTGAATGACAATGGGCCCATGCCAGAGCCCCGACTCTTCGATGTCTGCAACCGGCAGCCCGAGGATCAGACGCTGACCATCATCGACAAGGACCTGCCACCCAACACCTACCCTTTTGAGGCAGTGCTGGAGCATGGCTCTGGCGCCAACTGGACTGTCACACTGAAAGGACAAGGTAGGTGCTGCCTGGTCTGGCCTGGCCACCTGCTCTCGGTGTGGAGTGATAGCGAGATGATGAGCGAGGGCCCATGCCAGGTCCCCTTGGCTTTCTGTGCTCTCCCCCAGGCACAGCTGGTGTTGGCCTTTGTGGTGGGGGACTGCACCAGTGCCAAGAGTGTCCCCAAACCAAGGAGTGAGGGTGCATCTCTGAGCCCATCTGCTCTCTCTGCTGCCAGACCAGCTGGTGCTGAAGCTGATGAAGGAGCTGGAGCCGGGGGAATACAGCATCTATCTGAAGCTGACGGATGGCCAAAGCAAGTCGCAGGTGACACAGGTCAAAGCTCAGGTCTGTGACTGCGAAGGGCCAGCCAAGAACTGCGAGCGGCGAGCATTCATTGCCAGCGGGCTGGGCGTCCCTGCCATCCTGGGCATCCTGGGGGGAATCCTGGCACTGCTCAGTGAGTACTGTGGGATGGGGACAGGATGGGGATGGGAACAGGTCAAGCTCACCCTGCTACCCTGATGTGGTGCCCTCTGCTCACAGTTCTGCTGCTGCTGCTGCTGCTCTTCGCCAGGAGAAGGAAGGTGGTGAAGGAACCGCTGCTCCCACCTGAGGATGACATGCGGGACAATGTCTACCACTATGACGAGGAGGGTGGTGGAGAGGAGGACCAGGTGGGATGACTGTGCCGGGCTGGCCCTGCTGGCTCCCTGTGGCATCTTTGGTCCTTCCCATAATGGTGCTTGTGACATCCCTTGAGAGTTGTCTTCTCATGTTCTCCCTGTTCCTTCCCCACACAGGACTATGACCTGAGTCAGCTGCACCGGGGCCTGGATGCCCGCCCTGAGGTGATCCGCAATGATGTGGCGCCCCCGCTGATGGCTGCCCCTCAGTACCGGCCTCGTCCTGCAAACCCTGACGAGATCGGGAACTTCATTGATGAGGTAAGCAACAGCCCCACGCTGTGCTCCAGGCAGGATTAGGGGGGTGAAGCCACTGATCTATGCCAGCACCATCGGGGCACCCCCAGCCCAGGGGACATGGGCACTGACCCCTCTTCCCTCCCCACCCAGAACCTGAAGGCAGCTGACACAGACCCCACGGCCCCCCCCTACGACTCCCTGCTGGTGTTCGACTATGAGGGCAGTGGCTCTGAGGCCACCTCGCTCAGCTCCCTCAACTCCTCCTCCTCTGACCGTGACCAGGACTACGACTACCTCAACGAGTGGGGCAACCGCTTCAAGAAGCTGGCGGACCTGTACGGTGGTGGGGAGGAGGATGACTAGGGCCCCTGGCCCGGCTGACAGCCACCCAGCCCAGGCAGCTTGCCTCATTTCACCCCACCGGACTGATGTTGGTCTTTGTCTCCAACATTCCTCAGCCTGATGTCCATGTCCCCCTCAGTTGGCGCAGGGGAATCGCAGGGTCACCAGGGCTAGGGAGGGCTTTTTTTTGGGGATCTTCCTTATTTCCTGCCCCCTTCAGCTCCAGGCAGGGCATGGAGCCATCCAGCCCTTTACCCATCCTGGCTGTGCTGACCAGGGTCAGCTCCTCTTCCCCAGCAGGGACAGGCTCTCACTGCCTCCCTCCCTTTGCTGCAGGGGAAATAGGATTTCTCTGATGCTATCCAAAATACCTTGTGCTCCCTACCCAGACACAACCACCAACTTGCCACTGTGCTCAGCTCACAAAGCTGGTGCTGGAGAAGCGGAGCGGCCCTGGCACCGTGCCTCTGCCGGAGCGGGGCGAGGTGATGCATAAATGCAGACCAAAAATGCGCCGTCACGCGCTATACATGGGGGATTTATATTTGATACAGTACATACAGGCAGATTTCTATTTTTCTGTATCCCAGATTATGACGATTTCCTGCTATGTCATGCCAGGTGTAATTATTGTGCAATGAAAGGCGCTTTCGGAAATCAAACCAGCTTCACTGAAATTCTGAATTGTTTTAGCTTGTTTGTATTTTTTATCATGGGAAAAGGGTCTAATGCAGGCTGGGAATCCAGCAGTTGTCTAGTGTTGATTGTATGGTTTTTATATAAAATTGAAATAATAAATTGTCTTAAGAAAACCAAAAGCAGCTCTGCTGGTTACACTGCCTGTGTCTCTGCTTGGTGGTCAGCCTGCGTGCAGGGAGCCATTCCTCCTTGTGGCTGTGGCCACTGCTGCCTCCAAAGGGCAGATGGAAAACGCCCAAGTCTGTGTAAGAGGGATGTATCCATATCAGAGTGAGCGTTTTCTCATCACCAGGGGCTGGCCACTAACAGCGGGTCCCAGCTTTGCCTCACACTGACTCTCCCTGGATGAGTCCCAGGGAAAAAGAGAAGGGCACAGCATGAAAACCAGGCTTATGCTTTACCATGGTGGCTGCAGGTACTGGCGCAGCACCTTGACCTGCACACAGCAGAGGTGAGAAGGCTGTTAGCAAGTGCGAGAGATTGCTGATGTTTGTCCAGCCCCAGCATAGCTGTGACCTCTCTTCAGAGGCCCTGCCCTGTGAGGAAACACAAGAGTAACACACCCTGCGGTGCTTGAAGGCTTCATAGCATAAGAGGGTGGCAAAGACAGTCATCCTGCCTCATTGCGCTCCTGGGGAGGCGAGCTGCTCTTCTGTGTGCTATGCAACACGCACACAGCCTGTTTGTTCCAAAGGTAGGTCTGGCCGCTGGCCCCAAGAGCCGACACCAACACCCACTGTTATCCACCAGCGAAAAAGTTAAGATATCGTAAAGGATTATGTGTGTGTAACCTTGCAATTTGAGTTTAGAGTTGAGTGTAGCAAGATAAATCGATGCTTCCTTACAAGCTCACACACCTTGAGGAGAGGTAGAAGAGCGATTAGTGAACCATCTAGACCAGAAGAGTAACAAGTCACTTCAGAAAGATGAGGAAGGCAGAACTGATTTTGAAAAGCTCATAAAAACTGAAGATAATTGGGTTTAAAGGAACGTGATTCATTGTAATTCTAAAAATCACACCCTGAGTTGAGACCCTTGCTTACAGAACATGGCTAGTGAGACATGAACTGTGGTTTTAAACAGATAAGAGCCAATGGTTGTAGATACAGGCTGTTTTATATAAGAAAAACACTGCTTCTCCCTGTTTGAAATGCGCAGCAGTGGGTAGCTGGCAGACAGGCTGTGACAGCTCCGTGGGGTTACCACCGAGCACCCACCCCTGTGCAGACATGAACTGAACAAGCATCTCAACTCTTGTGTGCTGACTGGAACCTCACCTTGTACATCTCCGCCTCCACAAGCCCATTACAACCTGTATTTGGGCTCTTCTCTTGCAGAATTGCTGTTTTCTCTGGAAGCTGTTAACTTTTGCTGGACGCAGCCGGAGCTGGTGCTTGCCACAGGGACGAACCTTGGGGCGGGAGCTCCCACAAAACATCTCACCTTCCAGAGAGGCTGCTAGCACTTGCGGGGCGGAGGGACGAGGCCCGCCCCATCACCAGTTCCCCACATACAGAAGGTGAAGGCTGCCGTCCTTCCAGGAAAGCAGCGGAGCCCCGCGGGAGCGGCACCTCCCGCCCCGAGCCCGTCACCGCCGCCACACCGGGGCGGCCCTTCAGGCCTCTGCTTCCCTTCCCGCCCCGCCCAACATGGCGGCGGCCGGCTCCCCCAAGATGGCGGCGAACAGCGCGACTGCGCCCCGCCGCCTGCCCGCCCCAAGATGGCGGCGGCGAGCGCCGCCCCGCCCCTCCGCGGCGGCCACAAGATGGCGGGCGGCATGGAGCCGGGGGCGGGTCTCGGCGTAGAGCGGGTGGTGGAGGCCCTTGAGCTGCTCTTGCGGCCGCTCGCCGGGCCCGGTGAGCGGGACGGCGTGGCTGTGCCCGGCCCGGAGGGTGACCTGCGGCTGGAGACGCTGCGCAGCAACGTGTCGGCGCTGGAGGAGCAGCTGCGGCGGGAGCCGGGCTGGGTGGCGCTGCGCGGCCTGCGCGATGCCGTGCTGGCCCGGGCCCCTGCGCTGGCAGCCGGGGCGGCGAGCGAAGCCGACCCGTGCTGGGCCGCCGCCTGCGCGCTGCTAGCGCTGCTGCTGTGCCTGAAGGAGCGCCTGGCCGCGCTCGCCGCCGCTCCCGCCGCCGCTCCCGCCGCCCGTGGGGCCGGGCCTGGGCCCGGGGCCGCTCCGCCGCTCAGCCCCGACACGCTGAGCGTGGCGCAGGACCGAGCGGTCTGGCGGGCGCTGCGGGCCGCTGTGGGGCTGGGCTTGGTGCCCTACCTGCCGCCTGGCGTGGGGCAGCTCCCGGGGCCCCCCGCGCCGTCCCCGGTAAAGCCGGCCACCAGGGGGGCCCGGCTCCACGCTGCCACCGCCGCCCTGTCCGAGCTGGCCCAGCACCCTGCGCTGGGTGCCCCGCTGCTCACTCGCCACCTGGGCCTCCTCCTCGCCAGCCTCTGCCTGCTGGGCCATGGACCTGCTACGTACAGTGAGGTCCGTGAGTCTCTGCTTACGTCCCCCCGGTGGTGGTGTTGGCACCCAGCCCCCTGGGTCAGCAGCTGAGCTCATGTCCCATGGCTGGAGGCCCATAGCTCCCAGTGGCATCTCTGAAGCCACACGTTAATCCTCATGCAGGGGAATAGGTGGGAACCAGAGAGCCTGGAGAGGGGCCGGAGGGGCTCCGACACGCAGTCGGGACCTGTGGGTTTAATGCCAGTGTCCTCACCACCCTGGGGTTTGTTTTGAACAGGGTGTTTCGGAAGCAGAGCGAGCACGATGCCAGGAAACCCTGCAGCACATCCTGGACCGCATCTACCAACCGCTGGCGGTGCGGGAGCTGCTCATCCTGCAGGGACGGCCTAAGCAGGTACACAGAGGTGGCAGGGAGTCACTGGCACGGAGTGCAGGGACTGTGTGTTCCCACGCTCTGAGGGTTCCTTTGCTGCTCCCCTGGAGTGTTCTCACGCCTTACAAACCAGTTCAGTGCGGCATGCTAGTCCCGGAGTGCTGTGTGAGTGCAGAGGCGAAGCTGCTAGGTGTGCTTTCCTCGCATGGCAGCCGCTCAGGCCCTGCTGTATGGGTGTGTGTGTGAGTGTGATCTCTCACTGTAGCACATGCTGCCTTGGCTTGGCAGTTCCATTGCTGTGCCTGGCCAAGCAAAGTGCCTGCTCTTCCAGAACCTGCCCCTTTCCATGTGAGGGGAGCAGAATGGTGCTGCCTTAGCACTGGCTGATGCTTGAGGCCTTTTCAAAGGCTGTCTCATTGTGTTGGGGAGAAGGAGATGGGAAATCTGAATACTGCTTTTGGAAAGTCCTTAGGGAGAGGAGCACAGATCCCTGCTCCAAGGGTGCTGTGGGGGGGTGCGTGCCCACCTGCCATGTCATGGTTTGGGGGTCAGGACACAAGTAATGCAGGGTCACTGGATTAGGTGCAGCTCTCTACCACATACTGATCCTCCAGCCGGTATCACGGCAATTCCCAAAGGCAGAAACTGGCTGTCCCACCTGTGAGGGATTGAGAAGGTCCGTACAAAGTGATTGCTTGTGCAGGGCCTTGCTCTCAGTCCACACTGGTTCTGAATCTCCTGGTTAAACAGAAGCTGAGCTTACATCCCAGGCTAGTCTTTGGACAATGTCTGTAGTAATGTGCTGTAGCTTTGGGTCAGCCCTGAAGCAATCAGACAGTTGGATTAGATGATCAGTGTAGGTCCCTTCAGCTGAAAATGTTCTCTTCTATCTCCCTAAGCACAGCGGTGCTGACCTGTCTTCTCCGGGTGTCCAGGCAGACACCTCCATTCAGACAGCTCACACTATGGGTTTGCAGCTTCCTGACAGCTCTGCTGTTCCTGCTGTCCTGGGGGATTTCTTTGCTCAAACAGAGACTCTGTGGGCTCATGGTGCCACCTCTGCAGCCTAGTGCTGTGTGCCACATCCTGGCAGGGGTCACTGCTGCAGACCCCTTACCTGCATCAAACCTGACTTGTCCCCCAAGCTCCCTGTGCTTCATTTTGGTAATGAGGCAGTCAGAGCTGCTGCCTCATCCTGGGAGGTGTTACTTAAGGAAAGGGGCTTAATTAAAGGGGCTGCACAAGGGGCTGTTTCTGGGAAGTCTGGCCTCTCTCACTAAGCCTTAAGTTGCTTTTTGCTGCTGGATGAAGAAGTGATTTATTTAAAACCTTTCCATGTCTTGTGCTCCTGTCTGTTCACAAGTTGTGGAGGGCAGGATGCAGACTGTTTGCCTGTCAGTGGAGAGTTGCAGAGGGGTCTGCAAATATGCTCCTTACCCAGCTCCTTTGTTTCCTTTCAGAGTCCTCCCTCTCCTGGGGAAGAAACAAAGTCAGCCCTTGTGCGGGCCCCGGCCTGGCTGCGGCGCCTATGTGGTCAGCTGCTCTCTGAGAGGTTGATGAGACCCAGTGGGGTTCAGGCTGTGGTTCGGGGCATCATGGAGGGAACAGGCGGTGAGTAGGGTGCTCTGACACTGCTCTTGGCTTCCAGGGGCGCAGATTAAAAGGGGCTGTGATGATGTGTCTGAGATGTTTGATCCCACAAGCGGCCCAAGACAGACAGTGCCATTAGAACACCAAAATGGAAAACAGCTTTTGTCAGGTCAGACTGACTCTGTCACATACGCACAGATTCTGCCTCTGGCTATGCTGAGCTCCTAAATGGTGAATGCCTTCCAACTGCAAATGCTTTTAGTTTGGGGTACACCACCACATTTGAGGTCCAGATCAAAAGCCCCTGAGCTCATTTAACCTTTTTATACCTCCATGGGGTCACACCTTGTGTGTATTTATTCTGAGAAGCTGTGCCAGTAGTGGTTTGGTGGGAGCTGTGCATAGTTCTGGGCTGTGAGCAGCTGCAGTGAAGACCTGTCCTGCTCTTGGGCTCAGCAGCCTTGCTCTCCTGCTCTCCATTTCCTGCCAGAGAGGGAAACTGTTGCTCTGTAAAAGCTGAATCCCACAGTTTTTAGTGCCAGAGCCACCTCCAGCCAGTACCAACTTGATGACACCATCCAAGCTCAACTTCCTTTTACTTTTTGGCTCATGCACCTATTTGTAGAAGCTGTTTTCCATTATCAAATGTCTTGGATAGTATTTTTTTCCTTTCTGTCATTAGGTTTAGGTGCCTCCTGAAAGGTGCATGCTTAAAGAGAGTAATAAAAGCCAGGAATGCCTTTTTTTTTTTTCTTTCCTGGACCAGAAACATCTGGTTTCAGCCAAATCTGTCCATGCTGTTTGCTGTTGGTCAGAGCTGATCTTGGCTCTGTGCTGCTGTAGCAGGTGGCGCTGGTGCTGAGGCAGCAGCTGTGGACTGGAGAAAATGCAACGCGGTTGCAAAGATCCTGGCTTCCTGCCCGCAGCAGTGCTGTTCCCTCCAGGAGTACTACAGGCTGGTTTGCCCCCAGGTAGGTCTGTCTCTTCTGTTCCCTTCCCTGCTGGCCCTGGCTGGGAATGCAAAGCCAGCTTCCAGCTTGGAGAGT
The DNA here is from genome assembly GCA_009867235.2 of Psittacus erithacus. Classification (NCBI taxonomy): domain Eukaryota; kingdom Metazoa; phylum Chordata; class Aves; order Psittaciformes; family Psittacidae; genus Psittacus; species Psittacus erithacus. The sequence continues at coordinate 44,493 of WYDI02038704.1, read as the reverse complement.
GTTGGTACCGTCACATCCGCTTGAGTGTGGCCTGGCTCAAGCCAGGGCAACATGGAGGTGTTTTTCTGCTGCTCTGGCAGTGGGATGTGTTTCCTCCATACTCCTGAATTTTCCATATTTGATTGAAGTGCCATATAATTTTTCCTGATGGCACAAGAGCTGTTCAGCACTGTACTACAAGGAGCTCTCTGCTGTGGAGCTCTTGCTTCCAGCCTTTGGCTATGGGAGTGGTGCGGGCTCTTGATTTGAGCCAGCAGCTCATCCCACATTAACATGCACAGGGGAAGGAGAACAGATCATGGAATGTTACGGCATTCAAGAGGCTCCTCAGTGTGCTGTTGGCTGCAAGAAGCTGTCCTGGCCCCCATTTGAGGGGCTGCTGGTCTTTGTTCCTTTATCGTGGCCTTTTCTTCCAGGTTCTGGGCTTGCTGCACATCCAGGACAAGCTGACAGCACTCCAGTTCCAGCGTGTGGCCACCGCAACACTGCTCACCATGGCAAAAGAGCACCCTCAGCTGGCAGAAAAGTACCTGCTCCAGCCCCTGCTGGATCCGCTGCTGCGATGCTCAGAGACAGCAGGTACTGGCTGATCAGACAAGAGTCTGTTTTCTTTTCTCCGTGGTCTTTTGTCTTTCCATCACAGTTTTCTCAGGCTAGTTTCTGGGCTGCTGAGCATGCAAGTCCAGCCCTGCCAGTTGTGAATGTGTCTGTGTGGCTGGGTGCGCCACATGTACTAGCACTTGAGTCAAATTACTGCAGTGTAAGAGCTGAATAGTGGGGCTTCTGCCATGGGCTCCTTGGGAAACTCTCCCAGCCTAACAGTCTTGTTTTGGGCTTTTGGACGGAAGCTATTGGTTCCCCATGCTGACCAAGCAGCTCTCCAGGGAATAATCCATCAAGAGGTTGTGGTCTGCTTTAATTGGCTTGTAATCTTGAGGTGTTTGCAACAGTGTAGTGATACTTAGAGCAGCTAATGAGAGCTCATTGGTTTCCATGCTGCCTTGATGGAGGGAAGGCAAGAGAACTGTCAAAGTGCTTTCTGGTGCTGGGCATGGTGGGGTTGCTGTTCTGTTGGAGACTCCTCAGTGTGTGGATATGCTGATGTTTCTGCCCTTTGTTTTCAGAGCTAGCAATGGAAGATCTATCAGCAGGGGCTGTGCTGGTGACAGAGGCAGAGCTTGGCAGCTGTGTGGAAGATGTGCTCAAGGTACTGTGTCTGATTAAGGCCTGAGGGTAGGTGAGAAAACTACTGTAAGAGCTGCTTTGAGACTTTCTGAGCAGTTCAGTGTGTGTGTGACCATGACAAAACTCAGTGTCCTCTGCAGTCATGATACTGAGGTGAGGCCAAGAGCTGCACAGAGTAACCTCCTATGCAGTGCTGCACTGGTGGAACTGCAGCTTTATGTTGAATACCAGAGGCACTGCCTGAATCCCTTCAAACGTTCTCACCCCAAAATGTTCAGAGATGGGAGTGAGCTCTTGCTGTTTTTTTCTCAATGTCTTTCTGGTGTGTCAAAGTAAGACAAGTCTGAGCAGTGGGCTGGGGGCCAGGAGTCTCCATGGTGCTTTCATATCCTTTTTCTCTGTGAGCTGCAGCAAGACTTTGTGAGCATTGCTAAATTATGCAGCTTCTGCAGAACTGCAACACAGCAGGAGGCCTGGGTCAGGAGTTTCATGGGCCTGGCACACGTTGCCTTGGGCTGTCAGCCCTGATCTGAGGTGATGCTGCTGCTCACCTTCCAGCATCACAGTTAAGCAGCTGGTCAGGGAAGGGCGGCCTGCAGGGAATCTGCAAGTGCTGAATCTTCAGAGGATGCCCGAGCTCTCCTCCCAGGCTGTTGCTGATTCCCTTTTCTTTAGTGGCTCTGCCTCAGTTTCCTTCCTGTAGAGCATGGATAATGTGACTCATGCTGAGCTCTGTGTTACCCGTGTGGGAGGGAGGTATTCCCAGGAATTCTGGGAGCTGCTCTCCCTGCGTCTGAGGTCTGCAGAGGGCAGCCTGAGCCAGTGCTGGAGCTGAAGCCTCTTTACAGCTCCTGCAGCATTAATTCCTCACAGAGGAATGGACGGCAGCCAGCTCTTGTGCTGGCCAAAATGCTTCTGAATGAGTGACCTGGGAAAGAGGGCACTTAAGGTATCAGCAAGTGGCTGGCTGTGCTGCTCGATTCTGCAGTGAGGGCAGCTTGGCAGGGCTCGGCTTGGCTCAGTGGTTGTGCAGCCAGCTGGCAGTGAGGCATTCACAGTGGGTGTCATAAAATGAGCAGATTCAGTTTGTCTCTGGGGCTGCTGAGCTGTTGCTGTGGTGTAAAGAGAATGAAGGTGAGCTTAGAGGCATTGCAGAGCCATGGGGAGAGGTGGGAGAGCTGGCACAGTTACCCTGATGTCTGCTGTTAGGAAGCCGAGAATATGTGCATACGGGGCAAGGAGGGTGGGCAGCAGCCCAGCCACAGGAGAGATGCTCTGAGTGGCTGTGTCCTCAGATCAGGTGTCCCAGAAAGGGGTGGACAGTACTGTTAGTTCCCATTGGGTGCCCCCCGTGGTTCATCTTCCCCTGCTGTCTCTCAGGGAGCTAAAAACATCAGTCTGTGTAGTCCCAATAGACAAGGAAGGTAAATTGATAATGATATATAAGGAAAAGTGAGTATCCTGTTTTGCAGGGACCATTCTGAGCTGAACCCAGTGACCCACGCATTTCCATGTTCATGAAATCTACTTTAAAACTGGGTGGGTAATCCTTCAGCAGCTGCAGGTGTCCAGCCACGTCCTCTGGAGCTGCTTGTGTTGCAAGACTGTACCAGGAGGCAGTGGTGGAGCCTTGGAGCTGATCTGTGTGCCCAGCTTCCAAAGCAGAAGGGTTTGTTTGAGCTCTGCAGCTCTTCCAGCCCGGATCAGGCGCTGGGGATGGGGAGGGTTAAGGAAAATGGAAGGTAACTTGGATCTCATCAGAAAAGCAGTCTGGCTTTGCCAGTAACAGATCACTTTCTGTGTTAACGGGATGTGTCTTGTGGGCAGGACGGTGCAGGCTTAGCACCTTCTCTGGAGCTCCTTAGTGCAAGTGGTCCCTTGAAGTTACAACCAGGATGTTTAGCAGTGTAGATTTTGGATCTGGTGTCTGTAGAAGAGATAGGGTCCATCTTGTGATCCTTTTTGAGGAACAGGATTTTCTGTGGACGAGGCCTCTCTTCAGAAACCTTTCCTCATAGCTCCTTTGTCTGCCATTCACACCAGCGCCACACTGCAGGATTTGCTGCCTGCTCTGACAGCAGCCCAGCTCTCTGCTGCACATTCCAACCCAGAAGGACATCTCCAGCCCAGGAATTCAATTTTAAGAAGCTGGTGACTTGCTTACTGGCATGCCCCTAGGCTGGCTAAGCTCTTAAATGCTGTGATTGTTGTAGTATTTTGTGTAGTAATGATTTGTTGTAACTAGCTGGCAGGCAGAGACCAGTCTGGAGGGCTGCGCTGTGGCTCCCTTCACAATGAGTGCTGGGGGAGTTTGGGGTGGATCCCTTCTTAATGGCATAGTGCTGGAGGCCTGACAGCAGCCAGATTAGTGACAGAGGCTTCAGCCTGTGGATTTGTGGGGGTTTCTTGCTTGGCAAGTGTCATTTGATGCTGAGTGAGAAACCATCCTTGGGGCTTCATCAGGGAGGCTTTGTGTACAAAAGTTTCTGGTTAGGAAGAATGGCTCCACAGGGATTAGCACAGGAAAAAAGGTCTGTTTGCATCAATACAGCAGGGCAGAATGTTATCAGGACAATCTCCCTCCTGGCCCTCCTACCTGGCTTGTCACTGCCTTGAGCAGGCAAAAGCTCTTTGGTTTGTCTCCTGGGCACCTCCAGCCTTGGAACAAGGATTATTCTCCAGCTGCAGAGGCTGGAGTTGTGGGAAGCACTCTGGTGTGAAGGAACAACAGCTTCTAAACAGGTGCTTCACCAGCTCACACGGCTGGAAATCTCTTAGAGAAGCGGTAAAAGGACTTTATTTCCCTGCACCACTCTTTTTTCAAAGCTAAAAGCTACAGAAGGAGGTAGAGCCTGATAAAATGAGAAGCTGAGCACATCAACCCTGCGTCCAGCTGGGTCAGGGTGGGTGTTTAACCGTTTTCTAGACCGAGTTTTCCCAGCATTATGGCTTTGATTGAAAGCATCCTACCTGGCTTCTGGTTTCAGACAATTCCTTTAAAAGGATTCAAAAGAAAACACAGTGTCATAAGACTCTTGTGAGTGTTTTTCCTCTGCTCTGTGGGCAGCAAGGTAAGACTTGTGTGCAGTGAGCTGGTAGCAGTGGCTTGCCTGGGGGGCGGTGTGCTGGTTTTGTGGAGAAGGGCATTGACCATGTTTTGGGAGGGTGCTGCTTAGATGGAGGAGAGGCATATAGCCCTACAAAATTCCTTAGAGCCGCTGCAACCCACTTGCTCCGCTCAGCGCACATCAGCCCAGCTGCCCTGCTAGGGACTGATGTCTGTATTTGAGATTTGGCTCTAAGTACAGTATTTCCATAAAGGTTTGCTGTTTCAGAGATGCCTGTTGCATCTCTCTTAACACAAGATGTTACCCCTAAGCAGCAGACTTCCTGAACAGCTGGCTGCAGTGTTCTTGTACCTTGGAGCCCTTCTGTGGTTAAGCAAATGCTAGGAGAAAGGTGGTGCTGAAGGCTGCTTTTAAAACAGAATATGGCTTAATCAGGGAAAACAGGCTCCAGACAGAAAGGAACAGAGCCTGGAAACCCTCTGCCCTCCTCCCTGGCAGCAGCCATTCTGTGCACAGACATTCTTTGTCCTTCCCTTTGCCTTCCTTCTGCTGCATGCAGGTGTTTGACTCTTCTCCCTATACCTTTCTCTCTGTAGGTGTATGTGGTTGGAAATGACAGCTCGAGCTTGCTGCTGGGATCCTTACAGTCAGTCCTGGGAGTGGTTTTTTCTCTCTATTCCTTCGCCAAGCAGAATGTGTCATACTTACGGTAAGGAAGGATTGCACACAGCTCCTTCTTGAGGTTTCTTCTTCTCTGTTCTGCCGACCTCCGAGGGACATGCTGTATATGAGCATATACAGTAGCTGAGACCAGTTCTTTCATCGTCAAGAGCTCTCATTCAAAGTAGGCAGTAACTGCAGGCAGAGGCATGGTGCACGACTTTATTGGTAGACCTGCGCCCAAGGAAGCAGCTCTTACGTTAGGTTTTGTCTTCCCTGAAGCCCAAATGTTTGGTGTAGAGGCAAATGTGCCCTGTGGGAGCCTTGGGAGCGCAGGTTAACCTCTTAATGCCCGCTTCAGAGAAGGGATTGTGATTGTATGTAAGTGGATATGGTGACACCTGACTGAGTGTTGAAGAGATCTGTTACTGGGGATCTAGAAACAGGATAAAACAGCTTGAGCACTGGCTCTTGGAAGTACAAGATTGCTCCTTTCCTGTCTGGGATCACTCTCCTCCAATGCATAGCTGTCCCTCACGCTGTGCCCAGCTCCCCCATGACTTATATATGATGGTAAGCACTACTTGTGTCAGTCATGGTGGCAGAGACAGTGATGACCTGTTGCTAGCTGTCCTCTATCCTTTCTCCTCCCAGGCTTTCCATGGGCTGCTCTGAGTTTGGACCAGGCTAGTAAAATTACTCCTGGTGGGTTTACTCTGCTTTGGTGATATCTGCATGCGGGTGTTGAAGGCTTTCCCTAAAAGGTTTGTGTAGACACAGCCTCTACTATTATTAAAGACATTGTTAATCACTTCAAAGAGTAGTGACTGCTGTGGCAAGTCCAGAGAACAAGCCAAGTTAACACTGCTGCTGGGTGAAAAGAGTTACTCCTCGCTTCTCTGTTTGCAAAGGAATTTGGCAGGGGTAACTAAAACCACAGCTGCCTGGAAGCATTCAGGTTTCCAGACCCCTGGCACAGTGCAGCACTGCTACTCCACCTCATTAACCTGCATCTTTCCTTGGCAAGGGTTCCCACGCCACCTTTCAGTGCTTCCTGTCTCCTTCCTCCTCTTCCTTGGCACAGCTGACAGCTCTGTGCTTTGTCATGTTGGCGTGAAGCACCAAGCACATCGTGCTGAGGCTGCGTGGAAGTGGCTGTCCTTGTACAGACACGCTGTTCAAACAGAATGCTCCCTTCCTCACAGGGCTGAAGTCTTGAAGGACCCAAATTGTTCCATCTGGGAGTGCCAGAAGGACCGGAGGTGCTGCTGATCCCCTTATATACTTGCACAAATGCTTTCAGCTGACAGAACTGTCAGCCAGAGCATCCCAAGGGGTTCCCATAGTTGATGCAGGGAATTCTTGTCTTTCACACCCAGAGGTACGTGGTCCCATTGCACTGCTGGAGTGCTGTGGGCAAAGGAAGGTCACCACTCCTTGTTCTCTCTTTGCCAGCTCCCCATGCCAGGAGATCCTTCTGTGGTTCCTGGAGAAGTCAGAGCGGGAGGTGTCACTGGCAGTGCTGGAGGGCTTTGCAGGGCTCAACAGCATCGTGCCCACCCTCCACCCGAGGTGCCGATTCTGCGTGGGCAGCAAGGGTGGTGCCGCCATCGCAGTGGAGGAGACCATCAGGTGAGTGCTGTTAGGGCAGTGCCCAGGCATCATTTAGCATGTAGGGCTTTTCATGGTGCCTTTTTGTGCCTGGTAGAGAGCCCAGGTGAGTGTGGGGGGTGGCAGAGCTGTCCCACCACAGTCTTATTCCCTCCAGCCACATAGATAGCTGCTGTCTGCTCCAAGCTTGGGCAAATGATGTTTCTTGTCTCTAGGTTCCTTATACACACCACAGAGCTCTGACTTTCAGCCCTTAAAAGCAGCAGGCTCTGTCTGAGTGTTAGTGTGTGCTCTCACTGTTTGTCCTGAGTCCGATGTCATGCCTGCAGGGTGCCTGGGAATGGGACATACTTCTTCAGTCGCAGTACTCCCCAAATTCAGTTTTCTCTCTCCAGCTTAAGCCTGCCTCATGGCAGATCATAGCTGTGTGTATTAGTGAAATCCCTCAGACACAGGTGGCACCACAGCAGCAAGAGCTCTAGTTATGCCAGCACCTGAAGTCCCCTCCTGCTCTTGCAGATGGTCTCTACGAGTAGAGACAGAGCATGGCCATGTGATAAATAAACTGCAGCGATTAGACTCCTGCCGGGCCAACTGGGCCTGTTCAGCAGTGTGGCATTTGGTGTCAAGAGGGGTAGCTGTTAGTTGGCAGGTACAAGCCCGAGGCAGTGTGATTGAGCAGTCAGAGCACACAGCTCCCGCCCAAGAGCGTCCGTAACAAAACCCTGTGCAAATACACTTGTTTTGGCTTCATTTCAGTGTGTTCCTGACCTGAATTAAGAAAAGGTCTGCACTGGTTAAATTGGGTATGCTTTAAAATTACTCCTTAACAGCCATGGCTGTGCCCATGTTTGTCCTACTTTCATGGTTATGACCACTGCATGAATTAACCAGCGCTAATCCTGTTCTTTATAGGATGGCTGGGTTAAACATGTGTGTTGTGCTCATGGTTTCTGCAATGTTACTCCTTTAATGAATGCAGGTTAATTAATGAACTGAGTGTGTGTTCACATAGACCAAATGAACTTAGCAGTAGTTTGGCTCAGGTGCCTCCAGGCTTCTGCTCTCTGGTAGTGCTGTGAAGGGAGATTTCCAGGAGTGCAGAAGCAGGATTTCACCTTGCCTTGGAGTACTTTAGAGCCAGCCCTGGAAAAGGTCTGGGTACATTCATGTGGGTGACACAGGGACTTGTTTCAGTGATGAAGATGATGCCCTCTACCAGAAGATTTCCTTGGAGCAGTGCCACGTGGAGAACTTGGTGGAGCTCTTGTCTCACTGCCAGAAGAGTGGTCTAGCTGGAGACTTCTTCATCCGCTGCCTGCAGGTTAGGGCAGGCAAGTCACTGGGTTGGGGCACATCTGTAGGAACAGCTTCCTCAGACCAAGTAGTCTGTATGGCAGATGAGAAAGGAGACAAGTGGTCCCCTTACATGGCTTGGGAGCTCTGAAGCAGGCTACTGTACATGTGGGAGCAGTCCTGCTGTGTGCTGGGCAGAACAGCATAGGTGAGGGAGGCAGCCCTGGTGTCCCTGAAAGGGTTAGCCCTTGTTCCCCCCCAGTCTCTTTTGACAACCGGAGCATGTCTGATGTTTAATGATGTGTTTGAGGGCATGAATGATCTCTGTTGGTTCCTTGGCTTTAGTAGAGGGGCCCAGGCATCTGCTCCCTTTGATCCTGTTCAGAGTCGCTGCGGTTCCCTCCTGGGTGTGCCTGGGCTGTATTTTCTGTGCCCTTGCTGGCAGATGGAGCCCCAGCCCACAGTCACACAGGTTGTACAGCATTGTGGGTGTAGGGATGCTGCTGTGATGCAGGTGGGACACAAAGGAGCTGTGGGCAGCGCTCAGAGACCTTGATTGTACCCAGTGGAAAGTCCTGGTTGCATGAGGAGTCAACATGAGCTCTGCAAAGGAGAAGGGGACTCTGGGTGCCTTTGTGAGCAACCACTGCCAAAATCAAGGTTGCCAGCAGGTACCCAGCCAGCCTCACAGCCCAGAGGATGGTTTGCCCTAGGACAGGTGCTCAGTGATGCTCATTGTGGTGTCCATGGAGGTTTGTGAGGGTTTGGCCTGGTGACAAGTGTGCATCTGGAAGGGGACAAGGCTGGAAGAGGGGAGGTAACCAGGAACCCTTTGCAGCAGCATGGAGATTTGGATAACATGGATCTGCTGTGCCCAGGACTACTGACACGGTGACCACAGTGTTCCTGGTGTGGATTTGCCTGTGTCTAGCTGCTGCACGTCCATGTCCTGTCTTTTCTTCCCCACAGGCACTGACTCATGTGGCTGCAGAGGATGAGGTGTCTTCGAACTTGGCTGCAGCGCCTGGAGGGAGTCTCTTGGAGCTGGAGCAATGCCACGCCAGGCAGAGGAGGAAGCTGCTGGTCCTGCAGCTTGTGGCCACACTGTGCGAGAGCGTATCGGACGCTGTATTCACAGATGTTGCTCAGGTTGGTCATGGCAAACCCCTGGGGGATCAGCTGGAGCGTGTGGCAGACCGAGCTCTGGGCTGCTGGGCTTTAGGGAGACAGTGGCTAAGAAACAGCTGGAGCAAGGTAGAGCATCCCCAGGAAAAGCAGTTTATTGATTCAGTTGTGTCTCAAAAAGACACTGTCCTGTGCAGTGCCGGCAGGAAGGGCAGAGTCAACTGCAGAGACAGGACAGAGAAGCCCAGCAGATACTTTCATATTTGTGTCTGTGATTGTGTATTAAAAACCAAGAGTGCAGCCTGTGTGTTAACCGGAACTGACTTAACCACCTTCTCTCCTTCGAGCAAAATGTATTCCCAAGTTTAACAAAGCTTAAAAACATCTCTACCCAGCAGACTTTTTAAGCAAGTGCTGGCTGCCTATCCATGGTGTCAGTCCTGTTTTTAATGACACTGCTGCCACATCCTGCCACAAAATGTATTAAATATTGTGGTTCCCAAGGCCAGCTGGAGCTCCTTGAGCCTGGTACCAAAAACGATTGTGAAGGCATAGTATTCCTCAGCTGGTCAGTGCATTTTAACTTCCTCATCCTGGTGTTTTGGAGTAGTTTTGGGTTTGGGTTTTTTTGGTTGGTTTTATGTTTCACCTCAGTGACCTGGTTATGCCAGTTAACTGTGACTGGCTCGAGCAGAGGCAGTCACTGCTACCACAGGTGTCCTTACTTTTTCCTTTGGGACAAAGGAGTCTTTGTGTGTGCTCTGCAGTGACAGAGGGGACCCAGCCAGAGTCATTGGAGTGCCAGGGGGTGTGGCAGCCAGCGGTGCTTTGTCCCTACCTGCCTCTCCATCACACCCACCAGCACGGACCCGCTTCACTGCCTGGGTCACAAAGTCAGGATGGGAAATGGGGAAGGATTTGCCATGTTCTGGGTCCGGTCTGAGCCCAGTGTAAAAAAGAAACAACCACCAAAAAAGAAACCCAGACAAAAAAGCCGTTACACTTCCCCTGGGGTTGTGTTTCAGGGAGGGACAAGCAGTTGCAGAACTGATTTTGAGCAGATTCTGCAGCGCAGGGCTTCTTCGGGGTTTCTGCTTTTACTGTGGGCACTCTGGTGCATGGCTTTATGCTTAATGGAGTTGGAGCAAACATGATTCGCCTTCCCAAAGCCAGAGCCCAGGAATGGCAGCAGCTATGGACACCCTCAGCCGCACAGTTTATGTTATTTATATCCCCCCCAGCTTTCGTTGGACTGACTTGATTTCCTTGATACACCAAGGGTGCTCTCCTCCTGCGTGAGACTTAAATGTGCCACAGTGTTTTATTTTACAAGGTTTTTTCCTCCTTCCAGATTGAGATGGGGTATTTTTCCCTCTAGATTTCTTTTAACCTTTTGGTTTTCTCAGTAGCTATCTACTGAGAGATTATTTAGTCATGATGCTATTTTTTTTTTTTTACATTAAATATGATTTCAACCCATACAGTTTGTGTGTCGCTGTTGTGTGAGAGCAGGTGTTATGACATTTACTTTCTTGCTGTTTGATGACATGTCTTTTCTGGACTAATCAGGCCAGAAGGTACCTAAGCCTTTTCCACAGCTGCTCCCAGCCTGCTTCCTTTCTTGCTGCAGCAGGGATGTGCTTAACAAAGCTGGCAGTGATTGATCAGCTCTTCTGATGAGGAAACAATTTGTCTACACCCAATGCCCATGTCCTGGAGGCTGGAAATGGGTTTGGTGCAATAGTACCTTGTTGCTCTCATACTTGGGAGCAAAGTAGTTCCTCCTCTTTTGCAATATGCCTGTTCCATTGGAATGACCCTGGTCCAGCCCCTTCCCAGTGCAGCTGGCAAAGGCATGGAGAAAATAAACTCACTGATTTCAAGTTCCGTTAGAAAGGCAGGAAGCCTGTGGGATCAGGAATGTTAGTGTGTAGTGTTGAGAAGACCAATGGCAGGATCATTATGGGCTTGGGGAGAAAAAAGTGTGAAAAAAAGCCCACAGAATACATAACACCCATGGTACATGGCCCAGATCTAGTGTGGCTGTAAGGGAGTAGTAGTTGGTGGCTGATGCAAGGGGGCCATGGGTGGTGTGCAGGAGCTGGAGCACTGTGGAGCTGTCCTAGGCAAGGGCAGGTGCTGTCAGCAGCCACTGGGGCAGGGAAGGGACACTCTCTGCATCTACTTGAGCTTTCCAAACCTAAGCCTTTCTCTAGCACAATTTCATACAAACCCTTTGTGTTTCCCTGTTGTTATCACCATCATGACCTTCCCTCTTGGCCCCATCCCAGTTGGCTTCCCAGCTCCCATCCCATGGCCACAGAGCAGGGACAGGAGACAGAGAAGGGGCTGTTCTCCCTCCTCCGGCTCCTGCAGCCCTCACAGGGGCTCCTGCTGCAGAAGTAGGCACCATGGTTTAGCCATCACCTTGTCACAGGCTGTGGTGTGTGAGCAGTAGCCCAGACCATGCTGGAGCCCATTGGCTGCAGGCACTGATGGACTGAGCTGCCTGGCTCAGCTCTTCTCCCAAAATCCTCCCTTTAGACTGTCTGGTGTGCGACTGGGGACTGTGACCCCAGAAAATTAGTCTAACTGTGCTGCTGCCAGAGGGATAGAGGGTGGTTCAACAGTTCCAGTCCTGTTATGGAGTCCAGCTCCCTTCTGCATCCCCAGTGGATCCACACTTGGACTGTGCCAATGTCCCAGCTGTCCCCCAGATCACTGTCGCTCCCCAGTGCTGCTGATACCACCCACTGGACAGGGGGATGGAAAGGACGTTGGGAAGGTGCTGGTCAGGGATGGCGCTGAGAGGGAAGTTCAGGGTGGCGTTACCACCAGGGAAACACAAAGGGTTTGTATGATACCCTGCTAAAGAAAGGCTTGGGCAGAGAGAGTGAGAGCCCAAGAGCTGAGGGCTGCAGGAGGGCCCCCCAAGTTGCAGGAGGCAGCAGCACCACAGGGATCCCTGTTCCTAACCACTGTTACCTGCTTCTCTTGCTGGCAGGTGCAGGAGTTTGTGGCAGCCACACTGCAGCGGGCCTGTGCCAGCCCAGCACGGGGCCCCGGCGCAGCCGTGGAGGCCCAGACCCTCGCCATGGCCATGGGGCTGGTGGCTGCCATGCTCGGTGGAGCCGTGCAGGTGAGGGGTGATGCTGGGTGCTGAGTGGCCGTGGGGTGTGGGGAGAGCACATGAGGAACCATCCCATTGTGCCCAGCCACAAAGTGCTACAGCCTGGGTGCTCACTTGGTTGCAGTCTCTGATTAGTCTTAGCATGTATATGTGTGTATACACATACATATGCACACATACATATATATGCGTGTATATATATGTGTGTATATATGTATATATAGATACGTGTGTGTGTATATATAATTTTTCCTTGTGGCACTGGCTGAGAGTTTGACCTTGTCAAGGCAGCCCTAAGAGCCTGGGTAATTAATTTATAATCCAAAACGTGTTTCCAGGAAGGCTCTGACAGAGCAGTGCAATCATGTACAGCATCTTTAAATACCAGCACTGCATCCTCTGCATCCCTCATTCACAAGCGCCATCTCCAGAGCTGTACCAATATGTATGATGTATGAATATCATAGGCTCAACTAGATTATAAAGACCTTTAAGATCATCAAGTCCAACCGTTACCCCAAGACTGCCAAGTCCACCACTAAACCATGTCACTACAGGCTTCTCTAAAGACATCCTTTCCAAAGCTGGAACATCACCCAGTTGCCCCATGACGCAGTGACTGAACTGGGATCAGGGAACAAGCATGTGTTCGTTAGAACACTGTAATCACTGTGGCCTCCACTTACATCACTGAGCTGTAGGGGTTGCTTCATCCCCGGACATGCCCAAAGGAAAATGCAGCTGTTAATGGAAAATTATTATTTTTTGTCTTATTACTAAATTTCTGACACTAGGAAAATAACATTATTTAGCTGGAGAAAACTTAAAACCATAGTCTTGCGGCTCTAATGGGCAATGGGCCCCCTCCCAGGCAAGCTGCTGCTCTGCTCTGGCATTAATGGGAGCAACTTGACTTCACAAATTGAATGCAAAACAGCTGAAAAGCTGTTGGGATTTCAGTCGCCAAGGGCTTTTTTAAAGAACCATCCAGAAGCTCCCCGAAGTATCTGCTAAAGCATTACTTTTCAGGTCTTACAGACCAGATTTTGCTTTAGCAGTTAAATCCAAGTTTGGGCAGGAATTTCTCCCCCTTGGGTGCTGGAGTCTCAGGACATGGAGCTTCTTTGTCTGGAGCTTTCTTCCAAGAAGGACCTAAGGCAGAAATGGTGGTAGAGATATCCCCAGCTCAGCCCCTATGCTAAGCACCAGGGTCCTGCATGGACACCACTTTTGTCTGGGCTCTTGCCCTTCCTGCCTTTTCCTACAACGCCTTGGGACAGGTCCGTGTGTGTTGCTCCCAGGAGCTCCCCAGGGACCAAACCTACATTGCCATTGCAGTGGTGTCAGTGCTGCTTCTCTCCCCCCACAGCTACAATCAAGCGACTTCACCGTGCTGAAGCGGCTGGTGCCACTGCTGGAGGAGCTGTCGCGCACCTACCCTGAGCCTGTCACCCAGGAGCTGGCCTCAGACCTGCACATCGCCATCTTCACCCACGGGGCCTTTTCCCCCGGGACACTGGGTGCTGCTGCTCACGGCGTGCTGGGGAAGAAGCCAGGGACTGGAGTGCAGAGGCCTGGTGGCATTCCCAGTGAAGCACCAAGCATGGGGGGTGACCGGGCATCATCATGGCACAGCCGCAGCAACTCCTCAGCTCCTGGGGAAAGGAGTGAAGAGCAGACATTGAGCTGTGAGCCCAGCACCACTGGTCCTGCTGTAGCCCCATGTACTGACAGCCCAGCGGGGCTCCAGGAGCTCCTGGTGTCAGCCTATGACCCACAGCCCCCTTGCCGGGCAGCCGCACTGCGCTGCCTCACCAGCCTCATCAAACAGCGCAATCCAGAGGCCCTGAGGCTTCAGGAGAAGCTCTTGCAGGTATCAGGTTCCCACTGTGGTCCCCATCCTGTGCAGAGCCGGGGCTGTGTATGGTCCCTATTAGCTGAGCCCTTTGACTGTGCCATCACTGGTGACTGAAGGCATCAGGCAGGAGGGACCAGGGCTGTGGGGCTGCTGCCAGTGGTGCTCCCCTCTCTTTGCAGGTGTTCTTGGAGAGCATGCAGCACAAGGATGCTTTCGTCTACCTCTCAGCCATCCAAGGTGAGTGATGCCTGGCCAGGGCAGGTGGCACTGCTTTGTAGGAGAGGGTTTTGTGCTGGGGGGGTTTTGGGCAAGGAGAGCAAAGCACAGGGGAGCTGTGGCCAGGCTGGGGGCTCAGCATCTCTTGTCCTCCTGAACTGTGTCTTTGTGGTGTTTTGTCAAGCCTGGAGCCGCATGCAGGTTTTGTACCACATTCCCAAAGCCAGCAGGCTTCATCTCCCAGTTGCGCTTACTCAGTGGGTAATTAGTTCATTTACCTTCTGACTGAACTGCTGGATCTGCCCAGACCACATGTGCCTCCTTGATGGAGCCAGAGCCTGAGGTGAGGGCACCCTAGGCAGGCTCACCCACAGGGCATCCCCTGGCTAGAGGACACCCAGGAGCCCCTCCCCATTCCTGTGCCAGGTCCATACCACTGGCCTGGGGCTGCAGTTTCAGTGCAGTTTGAGCACCCTGGCCCTGCACCCAGCTGACTTTCTGGCTTGCAGGTCTGTTCTGCTGAGGTTGGCAGAGGAGCCAGGGCTGTGGGGACCCACTGGTGCTCCCTCGAGGCTCTGCCACATCCATCACGATGGTAAAGGCAGTAACAACCCAGTGCTGCCACAGCTCATGCTGCTTCCCAGAAAACCCTTGGGTCCATGCTTGCTCCGGGATGCACAGCACAGCTGCATGACACTGGTGCCATTGGGATTCGCAGGCAGGTGCCTTCATACCCAGGATAATGCAGCATCCTGTGCGACAATGAGTCATGGTGCGCCAAGTTACATGGAAGGGAGGTGCCATTCCCATGCCCAAAGCCATACCAGTGGTGCCAGGAGCCCCAGCTGCCTTAGGAAGGGAACCTTTAGCAGCAGCTGGAAAAGGAGCTTATCACTATGCTTCCTTCTGCCTGTACGGTCTTGAGTGCGATGGGTTTGTCCTTGCCCTGCAGGTGAAACGCAAACTCCTCAACCGTCCCCCGGTGATTAATTCACCCTCTTCAGCTGCCTCCGTGTTTCACTGTGGCTGTGATTAACCCTGACGCGGTTCCTTGTGGCAGTGACTCAGGCAGCCCTTGCCACGCTGGCACTGCAGCGTGCCATGCATGGTGCTGGACACTTGACAGTGGGGTCCCTGCTGCCCTGCTTCAGCTCCCCAGTGCAGGGGCAGGGCTTGCCCACCACCATGCTGGTGCTGGCACCGTTGGTGGTTGTCATGCAGCCATGCTCTGGCAAGGTAAAGCCAGACAAGAGGTCGCTGCCCTGCTGGATGTGCCTGGGCTTGCAGAGGGTAACCAACTCTGGGCACCCTCTGATAACCGGGGAATGGGGTTGGAGGTGAAGACGGATGCTCCTGGAGGGCAGGGGAATGGGGCTCACTGTGACTCACTTCTTGGCACTGCTGGGGCTCTGTTTGCCCTTTCCCTGGAGAGCAGCTGCCTTTCCCCATCAAAGAGGTGCATGCTGCCTGCGCTTGCCCCCAGCCTGCATCTCTAAAGGGATGGTAAAGCCAGCACAGCCCTGCAGCACAGCCCGGCCTGTGTCCCATATCTGGGGTCTGACCTCTCTTCATCCTCAGGGAGATGTGGCAGGCATGGGGCACACTCAGGCTCCAGCTCCCAGCTGAGCCAGGCAAACCCAGGGGCTTCATGGAGCTCTGGTGGGCACAAGGACACACCAGCAGCGTGTGCCTGATGGCCAGGAGCAGGGAGCAGTGACCAGACATTGCCTGCGCATTGCCTGCAGTACCCAGCTGTGCTGTTGCTGGGACAGCCCAGGACAAACCCTGCAGCTGGCAAACTGAGTCGGTGCTGGGTTGATGAATGTTAACCAGCAGCAATTAGTGGGCACCTGCTGCCAACTTCTAAATTACTTATTTTTCAGCTTGGCACCCAACCAGGCCCAGCACTGGGCTGCCCCACTACTGTGGTTTTATGTGAGGCTGGGGCAGTGCAGGGGTGCTGCAGGTGATGGCTGCACCCGGGGCATGGGTTGGCACAGCCACCAGCGGTTTGTCTGCCAAGGGTGGTGACATTTGTCACACTCATGTCTGCCTCTGACCCACACTTTCCTCTCACTGCCCCCAGGTATTGCCCTGCTCTCCAGTGAGTATCCAGAGCGGATCCTGCCCATCCTGCTGGCAGAGTACCGGTGCCCAGCACGTGGCACAGAGGACACTGCAGCCACCATCACCAGGATGAAGCTAGGCGAGGTGCTGTTGCGTGTCACCCAGGCACTGGGTGAGTTCATAGCCACGTCCATGAACACAGCAGTGCTGGGCACTGACAGCAGCTGCAACATTGCTCAGCCCCTCTGCTGTGCCGCCAGCTCCATGGGGTAAAGCACATGGAGGATTTTGGTTGTCCAGAGGTGAGAACCAGCTCCTACAGCTTGGAATGAGCAGGATCGGAGTGGCAGCCCACCATCCCCTCAGTCAGCAGCACTGGGTTCGGAGACTGCTGGGAAGCGCCCAGACACGCAGGGCTGAGGGGTAAAAGCAGGATGAGGTCTTTCTGGCAGTCACTGTTGGGACATGTCCTAAAACACCTTGTCTTCTTCCCAGCAGAGGCCAGAGCAGCGAGAGCATGCGCTGAGAGCTCTCTATAGCCAAGGAAGGTGGCAGCTGCTGTCCTTGCTGCTGGACAGCCAGGCAAGGGTTCCCCATCAGCAGTGGGTGCTTTGTTCCCTGATTGGCCATGGCAGAGCCAGCCTCCTCCTGCGGAGTCCAGGCTGCTGAGCGCCTGGGACCTGTGCTGGCTGCCTGGCTTGTTGGAGCTCTCCTCTGGTGCGCAGCGGTGTCCCCTGGCCATGGTGGCATCCCTGAGCAATGCCACTGCAGGCATCCCACCGGCGCCAGTGCTTCTAGGGCCAGATCATGTCACTCCCCTGCCCTGCTGCCAGGATGAGGACAGCATCGCAGCCAGTAATGCCATCATCTCCCAGTGGAGCTCCCGTAAGCAGTGCAATAGGTAGCAAACCCTCTTGGTGTCTGAAGGCCCTTGGGCGGTGTCTGTCCATCCAGCCCTCGCTTTGCATGGCAGTGCATGGTGCTGGGTTTCCCTTGGCAGGGCTGGCAGTGGGATGATGGCACAGCCTCTGCTGAGGTTCTCCCCCCTCTCCTCAGTGCCTCTGCCGCGGGCAGTAGCTCCAGCGCGTCCTGGCTCGCCTGTGTATTTATAGAGCAAATCGCACAAAGTTGTTTTTGTTGCAGAGCTTCAGGATTTAAGAGCGAGAACTTATCCGGCACTTCCAGAAGCGCTCTGCTCCATGCAGCTCGGAGCTCCTGCAGCTGCTCTGGAACCGCTGTGCCTCCCTCCTGCTTCATCCCTGTCTCTGTCTCTGCCTGACATCCCACTGGAGTGGCTTTTTCCTATCCAGGAGGGGATTTTACAGCAGGCTCCTATTGCCTGCCAAATCACCAAAGCACAGTCCTATCTCCAGCAATGTGGGACCAAGTGCTACACAAGGATTCATAGAGACCTTGCACCAACACAAATAGCTGTTGCTGCAAACCCATTAAATCTGCTCTGGGTGCACCACAGCAGACCTTCTCCCTTTTCTGTCAAGGGACCCCAGCCCCTCACAGTAGAAGCCCTGAGCCCCCATGTGCAGGGTGATGGGGTTCCTCCACTGCCCATGGGGCTTATTTCTATCCCTGCTTCCTGGAGTATCCCACTGCCTCCATTGTCTGCAGGACACCTGGAATCACAGAATGGTTAAGGTTGGAAAGGACCTTAGAGCTCATCCAGTTCCAACCCCTACCATGGGCAGGGACACCTTCCACTAGAGCAGGTTGCTCCAAGTCCCTGTGTCCAACCTGGTCTTGAACACTGCCAGGGATGGGGCAGCCACAGCTTCTCTGGGCATCCTGTGCCAGCACCTCAGCACCCTCACAGGGAAGAGCTTCCTCCTTATCTCCAACACGAACTTCCCCTGTTTCAGTTTGAACCCATCACCCCTTGTCCTAATGCTACAGACCCTGATGAAGGGTCCCTCTCCAGCATCCTTGTAGCCCCTTCAGATGCTGAAAGCTGCTCTGAGGTCTCCACACACCTTCTCTTCTCCAGGCTGAACAGCCCCAATGTTCTCAGCCTGTCCCCATACAGGAAGTGCTCCAGCCCCTGGTCATCCTCATGGCCTACTCTGGACTTGCTCCAACAGCTCCATGTCCATCTTATGCTGAGGACACTGGAACTGTAATCAGTACTCCAAGTGGTGTCAAACCAGCGTCCAAGGAGTATCCAGAGCTTGGGAGAGCCAGGAAACCACCAAACTCACAGGGTGGGAGCTGTGCCCGTGCCATGGCTATCAGCCATCTATCTTGCACAGAAGGACCGTATGCCTGGGTGATTGTGCATGCCTGTCACAGGCTCTGTGTGCAGACCCGTAATTAGGCGGCTCGCACATCCTCAGGGCCTCCATGTGCTAATTGGGGTGGGAGTTTGTGTGGCTGCATTATGTGAGAACTTGGGCTTTGCATGTTGTTTCTGTGGCTGTTCCTGAGGTCACCTCTGAATGGCCCTGTGGGAGCTGAAGGATGTGGAGGGTATCCCCACACAAAGGTCTTGGCATTGGGGTCTGTTGGGGGTTGCTGATGTCCCGCGAGTCCCCGCTGAGGCTGTATCCATGCTTCACAGAGAGCTGCACCAGAGTCCCTGTACTGGACACAAGCCATGCTCCAGATGTTGCATACAGCTGTTTGGTGGTGCTGCAAGGAACAAGGAGCAATCTAGTTGCTCCTGTTGGAGCCGGAGCTTTGGCAGGAAGGGGCTGTGGGTGTCTCCTTGCCCATGATGTGCTGTTTTGCTCTTTCTTGCAGGAGACATGGTGTTCAAACACCGGGAGCCACTGGTCCAGGCCTTCCTTCAGGGTGCCCGGGACCCTGACAGCGCACTACGGGCCAGCAGCCTCTCCAACCTGGGCGAGCTCTGCCAGCGCCTCAGCTTTCAGCTTGGCTCCATTGTCCAGGAGGTACGGGCTCCATCCCAGCACCGCCAGCCCTTTCCCTGAGGTCCTGCCTCCTTAATGAGGGTGGTTTGTTGGCGAATGCTGAGCTGCTGACTGCTCATTCTGGGGACACAACAGCTTGGGGTTTCTATAAAGGACATGAGTGATAGTTCCTGATACTGCAGGGTATAAAAGTCATTAGACCTGCAGCAAACTCTCAGGAAATTCTAGCCTTGATTTTTAGGGCTAAAAGCTCTATAATCAGCTTTATAATCAAATGGTGTTCGTGCAGAGAAGCGATAGCCCAAGGAAAAGCTGCAGTGCTGCTCCACCCGTGGCAATCTGCAGGAAGAGACCTGGGGGCACATTTATTACCTGCCAAAGGCACCTCCTCATGCTAAATGATTACTCCTTACCAGTCCATTATCAGCACCAACACCCAGCTGATAGCTGGAGGTGTGAGACACAGGTGCTGGAGCCACCAGAGCTGTGATCCTGGTGGCGTGAGCCTTGCTTCTGGGGGGATCTTCTCCCAGATCTCCTTGCTGGGAGCTGCCGGCATCACATTTGGCAGCCCTTGAGCTGGTGGGTCTGTGACCCTGTAGGAGTTAGACCTTCAGCCCACGTTGCCTCCTGGAGTGGGAGCAAGGTCAGAAGACATCAGTGACAAAGGCACAGGGTTCTTTCCCTGCTTCCCACTCACAGCCACGCAGCATCAGTGGGGTACTGGCAGTCTGACGAGATGCCAGCATGCCACATGCTGCTATTTTGGGAAGGCTTGAGCTGTGCTAATTCTCCGGCTGTCACTGCTGGGGTTTAATTAGGTTCCTTTGACTATGCCTGCTTTTTATAAAGCTTCCCAAGGCAGCTGTGTGGAAGGAGAGGGAGGGCTGCTCGCTGCCCTGTGCCATGCAAAAATCACACCCCCCCCTAGCGGGTGCTGGCAAGGGAGTGTCCAGCTGGGTGTAGGGGTCCCATCCTCAACGTCACCTGCTGCTCTACTGGATGCCCCTGCATCCCCCTGCCCTTGCTGACAGTCCTCCCACCCTGTCCCCACAGGTCACCTCCTGTGTGATGGCCATAGCCAAGACAGACCCTGAGGCAGAAGTGCGAAGAGCCGCTGTGCACGTGGTGGTGCTGCTGCTGCGCGGCCTCAGTGAGAAGGCCACTGAGGTGGGTCACATCCCTGCCTCTCCTTGGGGCCAGACAGTCTCTGCCAGGTGCCTTGGCATCCCCAGGCCCTGTGAGGGCTGCAGGGCTCATTCCCAGGCAGCTTCCAGGGAAAGTCTCATGGGACTAGGGCCTCCAGCTTGTGCCTCCCCCACTGAAGGGACCCTCTGCACTGGATCCTTCTTGGGATAAATAGGACTTAATGGGGGCATCTCCCTGAGCTGCTTGGCTATGGTGTGGGGCAGAGCCGTGCTGTGGGTCAGAGCCATGCCATGTCATGGGTAGTGCCAGCTCCTGGGAGATGCGGGAGTTGCTCATCACTGATTTGACTTGGTAATGCCCAGTTTTTTCACGGGCTGTGGCCATGTCATGGCCTCCTTCCCCACTTCCCATCTCCAAACATGTTGGGACTCAGCTCTGTGGAGGAAAAGTCTGATTCCCCATGGGAATACCCACAGCCAGGATCTTGGCTTCCCCTCGTGCCCCCATGCTGGAGGAGCACCGCAGTGCACCACTGCTGGATTGTGCTGCTGGTGTGTGTGGAAGCTGAAGTCACTGCCTGAGGCGAGGGGGGGTTGGTGCCGCCACATCCTGGCCCCAGCAGTGTCAGCAGAAGGGCCAGCACCGGGCCTGCTGGGGCACGCTTGGGGTTGCGGTTTGGGTTGTTGCGGGTGGGGGTGAGACACCGGTGGGTGCTGACGCTCCTTCCGCCCCCAGGTGCTGCGGGACGTCCTTCAGGACCTTTACCGGCTGCTGAAGCACGTGGTGGTGGCTGAGCCTGACAGTGCAACAAAGCTGCATGCGCAGCTGGCACTGGAGGAGCTGGACGCAGTGATGAGGAGGGTTCTCTTCCCCCCACAGACACTGGAGAAGAAGATCGTGGTGCTGCCATAGCAGGGCTGAGGCTGCAGAAATTAACTCTTCCTGCTCCGGGGCTGGGGCCAAGCTCTCCAAGGGGAAGGGTTCACTGTGCCCCTGGGATACCGCTGGCCAGGAGATGGCTGGGGCAATGCGGACTTGCTGGGATGGGGCAGGAAATAAAATGGAGACATGCTCAGCACCCTGTCCGTGATGTCTCTGGGGTGCCATCGTGGCCATATCCCAGCCCTCATGTGCTTAGACTGGTGGCAGCGACCCAGGCCCTGGGTGAGTGCTTGGGTCCCATGGAAGGGTGGGCGTCAGCCAAGGGGCCAGGAGGTGGGAGGTCTGCACAGCCACACAGCCCGGCCCAGCCCTCCCTGGCACTGTGCTCAAGCCATGAAGGTTCTGGAGGGAGGTGGGACTGCCAGGATGTTGGCAGAGCCTGCACGCTCCCTGCTGGGTGCCTGCTGGCATGGAGGGAGCTGTTCTGGGTGCCAACCCTGGATGAGGGACAGGGATGATCCCTGGAGGCAACAGCTGAGCCAGCTTCTAAATGGTGTGATTTTAGCCAAATCAGTGATTTTCCCAGGGGGAGAGAGGGAAGCAGAAGTGGCATTGCCAAGTGTGCCAAAGTGGTGATGCCACAGTGCTGGGAGTGGGGCTGCATTTGGGATCCATCCCTCTCTGCAGTGTCTCTGGGGAAGGCCCTGCAATGGTGCTGCCCTTCTGTGCCCATTCCTGGGGTCTCCCTCATGGCGAGGTCTTCGAATGGGGCCCTTCCACTGTGGCACCAGGAGCCCCATCCATGCCAGGACTGCTTGTGTGCTGGGAGCATGGCCAAGGGCCACGGGACCCTGCAGGGTGCCTGCTGGTACCACCCGTGTGCTTGGGGACATCCCAATATCAGTATCACTCATCTCCCTGCAGCCAGGACAGCCCCCATGGGTGCTGCAGCACCATGGGCCCCATTGCTGCACCATGGACCCACCAGGTGGGGGGAGCAAAGCTGGGGACTGAGGTAACACAAAGCCCTCAAGGGCCCAGCCCAGAGCCCTCCTTGCACTGGTCAGCCCCAGCTTCTCTGTGCTCAGCCCCGCATACCTGATACCAGTGCCGGAAGGTGTGAGGTGCACAGCATGCCCGTACCCCGCAGGACTGGGGATGCTGGGCTGTGTCTTCATCCTCAGCGAAGCTGCCTGCGCTGGGCCCACACCTCACTGTGCTGGGCCGGGCCAGGTGTGCTTGGGCAGTGGGAGTGCATTGTCCTCACCAAAGAGTGGCTGCAGCCTCTCACTCCTCGCTGTCGCTGCCTCCAGCCCACACCGGTGCTGTGCACACCGGGATGCTGCTGTACAGGCTGAGCATCCCCCGGGAGTGCTGCAAGCAGGAGGGGATGGATTCTGAATGGAAAGTCTCTGTTGATGCTGCTGGGCTGGTGCTGTCCAGCTGTCCTGCCGCAGGGAACAGTGGGGTGGCTGTGCTGGAGGAGGAGGGAGTTTGGTTTCCACCTCAGGCAGGGCTCCTGCGGCCAGCATCCGATCGGCAGCAGTGAGAGATACCGGGCAGCCATGGACATAACGAAAGGTAAGGGGTAACACCGGGGCTGGGACCCTGCTGAGAGCTATGGGGAGGGCTGTGGGGTGGGGACATGCTGCCCCTGTCCCCTGCTCCCTGCCTGCAGCCATGGGCACCCTGCATGTGCCTGGCAGCAGTGGCAGAGGCACCACCACTTGAGGTCTGATCCACCACACCGGGTTTCACACCTCCATGTCCCACCACTGCTGGGCTCAGCCAGGGCACATGGGAGCCCCACTGGTGCATCCCAGTGATGCACCTCCTGGTGAGGGTCCTGGTGCATCCATGCCCCTTCCCCGATGTCCATGGACTCACCAGTTCCTCACCACGCACTCTGGACACTGCTCAGCACCTACAGTGAGGAATTGCTCTTCAGCATCACAGTGGTGCTGGGGGTTCTAGCCGAGGGGAGCCTTTTGTGTGGGGTGCTCCTGCTGGAGGGATCCACTTCCCCAGACCCTGGAGGGAAGAAGGGTCAGGGCCTAATCACAGCGTCAGTTTGCAGCCAGCTCCCAGCCCACATCAGGGTGAAAACCCCAAACATACTGGTTTTGACCGCAAAGCTGAGGCTGCAGCCCCTCCAGGCTCATCATGGTCCCCCCCAGGGCTGGTTGTCCCCTGCCATCAGCACAGTGTGGGGATACTGTGTGTGACCAGCACAGGGCTGCTGCCTCCTGGGTGACCCTGGTCCTGCCCTCGGACCCACTGGCCATTAGGACAGAGTGAACGGTGTGGGGCAGGCGCTGGACACATCCCCAGGGGGTTCATAGCCTTGCGAGGACACCGGGGTGTGGGGACGTGACAAGTAGGTTACACGTGCTGTCATAAGAGGGGCCCCGAGAGTGGGGCAGGGGGACGGGGTGTCCCGGGATGGCGGCTGCGGTGTCCCCGGGTGCGCAGCCATGCTCAGACGAGGAGCTGTGGCCGGCCCCCGGCCCGTGGCGCGAAGCCGGTGGCCGTGACGCCTGTGCCGGATGCTGCCGGTGCCGGTGCAGCGCAGCGCCGGGTGATGCCGGTGCCGGTCATCGCTCCCGCAGTGCGGGGCTGGAGCCGATGCCAGGTGCTAGCCGGTGCCGGGAGAGTCTCCGCTGTCTGCGGGCGGTGCCGTGGGTGGTGCCGGTGCCGGTGTCGGCGGTGCCGGTGCCGGGCGGAGCCCCCGCGGGCTGCGGGCGGTGCCGGCCCCTCCGCTGTATAAAGGGGCCGCACGGGCCGGGCCGGGTGCATAGCGGCGGCGGCGGCGGCGGCGGCGGCCGGGACGAGCAGCACCACCACGGTGAGTCCCGGTCCCTCCTCCCCCGGCTTGGGGCGCCCCTACTCTTCCACCCTCCGTCTGTGCCCCCCACGCTGCGAGACCGGCAGCGGCGGCACCGGGAGCGCGGAGCCGGTACCGGAGGCTGCGGGGCCCGGGGAGGGTCTGGGGCTGCCCGGGGGGCGCTGTCGGTAGCTCGGGGATCCCCGGGGCGGGCTCTGCGCCCTGCCCGCACCCTCTGCCTGCAACCTCCCCCACGTGTTCGTTCCCCCCCCTCCCGCTTACCCGCACTCCTTCGCCTGCCCGCACCCCCCGGCCATGCCTGCCGTACGGCTCTGCGGTCCCCGCCGCTGCTCGTCCGCGCTGCCTGGCCCCGGCCCTTACCGGGTTGGGGGTCCGGGAGCTGCCGGCCCCCGCTGCCGGAAGGTACCTGGGGAGGCGGGGGAGCCGTGCACAACCAGGGTGTCTCCCATGGGGACGACCCGGGGCTCCCATGTCCCTGTGTCCTTCTCTGTCCTCCAGCCTGGAGGTTGCCTGGGAGCTGATGCAGCCCCCGCTGGGTTGGACGGCGCTGGGTGGTGGGTGAAGGCACAGTGTACAGTGGGATGCTTGGGGCCCCCACGCCATGGAGCCGCCTGATGCTCAAACTGATAACTGGTGAGGGACAGGGTGGCCATGGGGTGGCAAACAAGCGGCATCCCCACGCTTTCCCCTCCTGGGAATCCAGGCAGTGGGTCTGGCTGTGAACCGTCCCCTGCCCTGACACTATCTGGTCCCCCTCCCAGATGCCAGTGAGCTTCTCCACAGCCTTGCGCATTGTCGGGACGAGCCTCTTTGCCCTGGCGGTGCTGGGGGGCATCCTCGCTGCCTACGTCACAGGCTACCAGTTCATCCACACGGAGAAGCACTACCTCTCCTTTGGGCTGTACGGGGCCATCCTGGGGCTGCACCTCTTCATCCAGAGCCTCTTTGCCTTCCTGGAGCACCGGCGCATGCGAGGCGAGGGGCAGCCAGTGCGGCTGGGGCGCTCCGTGGCCCTCTGCATCGCCGCCTACCAGGAGGATCCCGACTACCTGAAGAAGTGCCTGCGCTCCATCAAGCGCATTGCCTTCCCTGACCTCAAAGTGGTGATGGTGGTGGATGGAAATGGCCCCGATGACACCTACATGCTGGACATCTTCCATGATGTGATGGGCTCCGAGCATTCAGGCAGCTACATCTGGAGGAGTAACTTCCATGCGTGGGGCGAGGGAGAGACAGAAGCCGGGCTGCAGGAAGGGCTGGCCCATGTCCAGGCTCTGGTGCGCAGCACCACCTACTCCTGCATCCTCCAGAAGTGGGGTGGGAAGCGGGAAGTGATGTACACGGCTTTCCGGGCGCTTGGAGATTCCGTGGACTATATCCAGGTGGATACATGGGCTGGGTGGGCAGGGGGAATGCGGGCAGCAAGTGGGGGCCAGGCAGAGGGGCTGTTGGTGGAGCAGGAGCAGCTCGTGAGCCCATCGCAGCACCTGCTGCCTGGTGCTGGATCCAGCCCCATGCACTGGCTGCAAGGCAGCAGCACTGGGGTTGGGAGATGAATTGCTGCTGGTCCGAGCTGTCAGGCCCTGCCTGTGAGGGTTTCGCATCACCTGTTGGTGCATCCCCTGCCACAGACAGGTGTCATGCTGTGGGACAGCGTGTCATGGTGTGGGGTGCCAGGTCCCCACGCATGGGTGAGGGCTGGTGGCCGGGGCAGGTCCCATGGTGGTGGTGGGGCTGCGTGGCCCAGGGCAGCGGTGCCGGTCTCGGGGCTGTGCCTGGTCTCGCCGGCCGCGGCTCGGGCTTGCCCTGCTGTGGGCTGGGCTGTCTGCCGGTGCGTGGGTGCAGCAGGAGCGGGGCTCGACGTTCCCTCTGCCCCCAGGTGTGTGACTCAGACACGGTACTGGACCCCGCCTGCACCGCGGAGATGCTCCGCATCCTGGAGGCCGACCCCCGCGTTGGTGGTGTCGGAGGTGATGTGCAGGTACCCGCATGCCAGGGAGGGCATCCTGGGGTGGCAAGGGGGGAGATGCAGCAGTACCAGGGCTCATGTCAATCCCTTCCCCAGATCCTGAACAAGTATGACTCGTGGATCTCCTTCCTGAGCAGTGTGCGGTACTGGATGGCCTTCAACGTGGAGCGCGCCTGCCAGTCCTACTTCGGCTGCGTGCAGTGCATCAGCGGGCCCCTGGGCATGTACCGCAATGCCCTGCTGCAGCAGTTTCTTGAGGACTGGTACCACCAGACCTTCCTGGGCAGTAAATGCAGCTTTGGGGATGACCGGCACCTCACCAACCGCGTGCTCAGCCTGGGCTACCAGACCAAGTACACGGCTCGCTCCAAGTGCCTGACAGAGACTCCCACCCGCTACCTGCGCTGGCTCAACCAGCAGACCCGCTGGAGCAAGTCCTACTTCCGCGAGTGGCTTTACAACGCCCTGTGGTTCCATAAGCATCACCTCTGGATGACCTACGAGTCTGTGGTGACTGGCTTTTTCCCCTTCTTTCTCATTGCCACTGTCATCCAGCTTTTCTATCGTGGCCGCATCTGGAACATCCTGCTCTTTCTGCTCACAGTGCAGCTGGTGGGCATCATCAAAGCCACCTACGCCTGCTTCCTGCGGGGCAGTGCCGAGATGATCTTCATGTCCCTTTATGCCCTCCTCTACATGTCCAGCCTGCTGCCTGCCAAGATATTTGCCATTGCCACCATCAAGAAGTCTGGCTGGGGCACATCAGGGCGCCGGACCATCGTGGTTAACTTCGTGGGGCTGCTGCCAGTGTCGGTGTGGGTAGCAGTGCTGCTGGGCGGGCTGGCCTACACTGCCTACAGCCAGGACCTCTTCAGTGACACTGAGGTGGCCTTCCTCGTCTCAGGTGCCATCCTCTATGCCTGTTACTGGGTGGGCCTGTTCGCCCTCTACATGGCCATTGTTGCGCGGCGCTGTGGCAAGCGGCAGGAGCAGTGTGGGCTGGCTTTTGCCGAGGTCTGACTGCAGCAGGGGCTCTGCGCTGGGGCGACCATCACTGGTCCCTCCTTGCCCAGCACAGCAGCTGCTGAGCTGTTGGTGCTGGGCAGTGCTGAGCGAACCTGCTGCTGCGTTTCTGATCAAGTCTTGCTGTTTCTTTTATCATTGTTTTGGGTTTTTTCATATATATTAATTTTTCTGTACAAAAGCTGGCTGCTGAATGGGGAAGAGGCCGAGCTGGTGCTGCCTGGCACCCTACTGGGCACAGCCTTGGTGCTGTGGGGGTGACAGAGATGTCCTCCCACCAGTGCCATACTGGTGTGCTATGTGGAGCGCTGCTGGCCAGGCTCCCCCACCCCTGTGTCCTATACCCTTTGGTGCTTTCTATGGGGATTTCATGGTCCAACCACCATGGTGCTATGGCAGAAAGGTCCCACGTGGCACCGCATGCCAGCACCACTGGTTGGTGCTGCCTCTGCCCCACAGCTGTTGTATGTGTGGGCATGTACCCATGGGAGCCCTCACGGCTCCCTCCAGCCCCTTTTGGGGGTCTGGCTGCCCCAGGAGGGCAGCACCTCCTTTTAGCTTTGCCAAAGAGCCAAGGGGGGATCCCAGCACATGGAAACTGGGGGCTGTGGCTTGGTCAGTGTCACTGCAGCCCCATCATACCAACCCTGCTGCCTTCCTGGCACCTTGTCTAGACAGTGGGGAGACGCTGGGTTTTGGGCTTTGGCATGCAGAGGAGGGTGGGGAAGAGCAGGTTCCCAACCTCTCCCCTTCCTGGGGAATTCACCCGGTCCTCTCCCATGGGCCCTCTTTTTTTTTTAGGGCTTAAAAACCTTTCTACAATTGAGCTTTTAGATGGTTTTGTTTAATTTAATACAAGGTTTTTTAGGAGACTTTTGTAGCTCTTTGGTATTCAGACTTGCTGCAAATTGTTTGTAAATCTATTTATTTTTTAACCCACGGTTGATTATTTTTTTCTTTCATATATTGGAAAAATATCTGTTTTTATATCCTGATGGATTTGTCAAAATAAAGACTTGCACTGAGGAAAGGTGGTGTTTGTGTGTGTGTGTGTGTGTGTGGAGCGTGATGGTCCTGGTCCCCTGCCCTGGCTCAAGGGACACTGGGACTTGAGACCCTGCCCAGCACCAGATGTTCCCAAAGGTAGAGGTGCTTTTAGAGGCGACACATCAGCAGATGGGCCATGCTGTCACTCTCTGCCACAGGCAAGGGGACAGGCAGAGCTGGCAGCACACTAGGAACTGCTGAGTTCAGGCCCTGAGGATAGCCCCAGGGCTCAGAGGATGTCTCTGCCCATCAGGACCCGTATCACCTAGGATGGCACTTGGGTTTGTGCCCAAGAGCATGGCAGCTCTGAGAAAGTGAGTCATTACAGGGGATACAAATGACCTGGGAAGGGCTCTGGGCACCCAGATGCAGGACCTGCACCCTGAGGTGGCCCTTGGAGTCCTCTACACAGGATGGAGATGCCAGCCCTGCATCTCCCTGAGCCCAGGAGCACAGAGCCACCAATCCAAGTCCTCATACTTTTTTGGGCACGTTGGTGATGATGGGCTTGGGGCGGGTTTTGAAAAGGAGCTTGGTTTTGACAAGGGCAGCGATGGTGTAATGTGTATCCGGCCCCGCAGGGCCTGGCTCCTTGGCTCCCTGCTTCACCAGCACAGCAAAGGGCTTCTCCAGCTGCAACACCTTCCCGTAGAGGATGTGATGGCCCACGATGAGGACGGGTACTCCCTGCAGAGAGCAGCGAGAGGCGGCAAGTGAGGGTAAGCAGGGTCCCTGTCCCCCGGTAGGGGCCGAGCCCCGCTAAGGCGGCGTGCGGCTGCCTCACCTCGCGGGTGTAGTGCAGGTCTCCAAGGAGGCTGCCCGCCAGCCCGCCGCTCTGCCGGGGCTCCACCTCGCCCTGCAGCTCCACCAGCACCCACTGCGCCAGGCCCCCGGCGCCGCCGCTGCGGGCGAGACACGAGGTGGCTGCCCCCGACGGCTCCTACCCTCGCGGTGCCGCCGGGGCAGGACCCGCACCCCCCCCGGGGCCGCGCAGCCCGCGGTGGCCTCACCTGGAGACGACGATCTGCACCATGCTGCGGGCCCTGCGAAACGGCCGTGAGACACGGTCAGCGCGGGGGCACCAGGCCGGCGCTTCCCCAGTACACACGGTACCGAGCTCCCCGGCCCGGGTCCTGCGGCTGCCCCCGAGCCCCACAGACCCCCATTCCCAGACCCACTTCCCGGGCCCTGCACCCCCTCGGGCCGCTCCGCGGTTGCGCGGGGCGCTGGTGCCCTCCAGTGGCCCCGGGGCTACAGGACCGGGTCAGGCCAAGGCAGCCCGAGCCCCTCCCGCCTCCACCGACCCCTCCCAACCCAGCCCCGGCTGCTCCCCTCCCCAGGTCCCCCCGCCCCGGTCCCGCACCCGCGGCCCTGCCGAACCCGCCGCCCGGTAGCGCCCGAATCTCCCGCCGCGCCGCTCCTCTGCTTCCGTTTCCTCCTCCCTCACCAGTTCCGTTTCCGGGTGCGCCGAGCGCACGTGGGGTTGCGCGGGGCGGAGCGGTCCCGGCCCGGTGCCAGTGTGGGATCGGGTAGGACCGGGACGGGAGGCGGCGGGAGCGCGATGGGGGAGTTCGAGGTGCACCGGGTGCGGTTCTTCGGGCTGGTGCCTGCGGGCGTACGCTGCCTCGCCTGGCAGCCCCGCAGCGACCGCCTGGGCCTGGCCCGCACCGACGGCACCGTCGAGGTTTACAACTTCGCCGCCAACTACTTCCAGGAGAAGGTGAGGGCGTGGGGCCGGGCCGCGCCGCGCCGGCGCTGGGAGCAGCGGGTAACGGGTGTCCGTCCTCAGGTGATCCCCGGCCATGAGACCCGCTCGGTGGAAGCGTTGTGCTGGGCGGGGGACCGGCTCTTCGGGGCCGGGCTCAGCGGGGAAATCACCGAGTACGACCTGGCCGGGCTGTGCGTGGCTTGCTCCGTGGATGGCTACGGGGGGCCCATCTGGAGCATGGCGGTCAACAGCAGCGGCACGCGGCTGGCGGTGAGTGGCCCGGGGTTGGGACTGGCATCGGGGCTGGGGTGGGTGTCCCACCCCTGGAGGAGGATGCAGTGGATGAGGAAGAGGGTACACCCGTCCCGCTGGGGCTGATCCCAACCCTCCTGCAGATCGGCTGTGATGATGGCTCCGTTAAGCTATTCCAAGTTGTACCTGGTGGGATCCAGTTTGGGCAGAATCTAGACAGGAGGAAAGGTGAGTCCGGGAGCACTCACTACTTCAGTGCCTCTTTCCTCTGTCCTTCCTGTCCATCCTGGTGATCAAGGGGTTGCAAGCCCGCAGGGTCACATCTGGAGCTTCTTTCCCCACAGGGCGCATCCTGTGTCTCTCCTGGCACCCATTGGACACTCACATAGCAGCTGGCTCCATCGACAGCCTCTGCGTGCTTGATGTCTGTTCAGGTAACTTATGCTCAGGGAGCTGAGCCTGGCCTGGACCCTGGGACTGTCAGCACTGGCTGAGCACTGGGGTGGAACCTCTTGTTACCCCAAACCATCCTTCCCCTGTCTCAGGCCAAACTGTGCAGAGGATCATGGTGAATTACCACATAAAGAAGGTGAAGCAAGAGTGCATCGTGTGGAGCATTGCCTTCCTCTCCAGTGGCACTGTCGTCACCTCAGACTCCTTCGGGAGGGTGCAGTTCTGGGACTGGGAGCAAGGGACACTGCTGGATTCCCACACCGTCAGCAACTCAGCCATCCTCTCGCTGGCTGTGTCGGAGGTAGGCAAGTCTCCTGTGTCATTCCCAGGCTTCGGTGTGCTGGGGAGGAGTTGCCTGGCTCAGTGACTTGGGGCTGGGAGCGAGGCTGCTGGTCCCTGTCTGCCTCCCAGCAATGCCTTCTCTGTCTTTCCAGTCTGCACCCATAAACCCCTTCCCTGTTTCTCTCACCAGAAAGAAGACAGCATCATCGTGGGCACCTCAGCTGGGGCCACATACCAGTTCCAGCTGCTTCCAGTGAAGCTGAGCAGTCAAGAGAAGCGCTGGATACGGACAAAGCCGTTTCACTATCACACCCATGATGTGCGAGCCGTGGCGCACAGCTTGACAGCTCTCATCTCCGGGGGTAGGACAGGCTGTGGTAACCAGGAGGACTTGAGTATCCCTGCTCCCAGACCTATTTTGGCTGACCTGTGCTTGGCTTCCAGGCCTGGACGCCCAGCTGGTGATCCGCCCGCTGATGGAGAAGATGCAGGACAAAGGCTACGAGGCAGTGCTCCGCAAATTCATCTTCCCCCACGTGAGTGCTGCTCTGAGCCAAGGCAGGCTGGCAGGGCTGGCTCTTCCTGTGGGAGAAGGTTGGTCCTCCCTACCCGCCTGGGTCCCCTCCCTCGCCCTGGCGCGTCTGGAGGCTCCTGTCACAGAGGGCGTAGAAGCTGGCAAGCTTGTCTTTCTGGTCCTTCTGGCTTTCCATCTCCAGGCTCCCAATCCATGGGACCCAAGTCCTTTCTCTCCCCCACCCCGGAGTTTCTAGCACCCCAGGGTGTTTCAGCTTTGGCCCAGCCCTTCATGCCAGGCTGTGGGTTCATGATGGTCTGTTCTGCACGCAGCGACGCCTTGTCTCCTGTGCCAGGGAAGCCCGGCTGCTCCTCTTCCAGTTCTCCCAGCACCTGGAGCTCTGGAGGCTTGGCTCCACCAACGGGACGGGTGAGTGGCAAGGCCCAGCTCTCTAGTGCAAGCCTTATGGAAGAGCCTGTACTGGGGTTTAGGCACAAGCTGTCCTGCTGCTTGGGCAGCAGAGGAGTGGCTTAGTTCAGGTCCCTTCCTTCACATGGCCCTGCACTGGTGATGGCTCTGGGCAGGGCTGTGATTCCCAGGGTGGCATATGCCAGGGCTTTCTTGTGCTTGTAGTGGAGCTGGGTCAGGCCCTGGGGGGTTCAGCCTCAGGGGAGGCTGGGGGAGGGTCTGGGTTTTTCCTTGGGTGCTGCTGCCCATGATCCCCAGCTGTGGTTTCCCTGCAATTTGGGTCCTGTGGGATGGGAGCCTGGAGATGGAGACCTGTGTGGTTTTGCCACCATCACTGATGTACTGTGTGGTTTCTTATTGACCCAGGAAAGGATGGCGATGTCCTTCCCCTAAGCAGTATGCCTGAGCACCTCGTGCAGCTCAAGAGCAAGGTAGGGCTGAGCTGGGGCTTGGGGTCCACTATGGCCATCTCTCTGCTCTTCCTCTGGCTGCTCACCCCATTTGCCTGGCTGCGGACATCTCACAGGCCCTGTTTGGCCCCTTTGCACTTCCAGGGCCCGGAACACATCTACTGCAGCTCCGTCTCGCCCTGTGGCAGTTGGATCACCTATGCCACAGCCTCCCGCTTCCACCTCTACCGGGTGCACTATGAAGATGATGGTGTCCGAATTGAGAAGGTGAGGAGGGTGATGGGCTGCTCCCCTGCAGGGACGGGTGATGGGTGGCTGTGGGGTCGGGGCATGATCAGTGTTATTATAGAGATGAGGGTGGCAGTGGTAGGTAGCTGCCAGTGCTGCTTTCTTCCCATCTCAAGATCCCCAAAGTATCAAAGCTGCTGCTCCCAGCCTACCAGCTCCAGTTCTCCTCTGACTCCAGCAGCCTCTTCATTGCCTCCGCTCGAGGTTCTGTCCACATTGTCCTGCTCCTAGAGCCGGCGGGCTGCAGACACCTGCACACGCTTCAGCCACCATCAGGTTTGGGTTGGGGGGAACTGGTGGGGTTGGAAGGTGCTGGGGGTCCCTGGGCTCTGCTGTCCCTCCCTGGGCTGCTGTGTCCCTCCCCTGCAGGGCCAAGGGCATCCCCCTTTTCCTGCACTGTGGTATGTGGGTCCTTCTCCCTCTGCCCTTTGTGCTGCTGTATAGGTAGGGAGCAGGGCACAGATCAGCAGGGGGAAGACATGGGTCTGGATGTCCCATGGTGGTAGGTCTGGGGCTCTTTGGAGGCTGAAGCACCCATTACATCTGGTGATGGTGCTTCCACAGGGTCCCCTGAGGCTGTTTACCTGCTGGCGCTGAGCGCAGACGGGCGCTGGCTGGCTGCAGTCAGTGGGGACTGGGCAATCCACATCTACAAGCTGAAACGCTTAAAGGTAGGAGCAGGAGCTGGAGAGTGGCTGCAGTAAGGGCCCCGCTGCCTCCTGCCTTGAGGGTCCCTACCAGAACGGGAATGGCTTTATCCATGGAGCAGGGCTGGGGTGTGTGTGTGTGAAGGGGGGTTGGAGGCAGCCTTGGGTGTTCCTGTCAACAGGCTGTCCTCCTGCCTTGCAGCATCACTGCACGGTGCCCATGTACAGTTGCCCGGTGACGGCTCTTGCCATCCATCCTGTCACCAACGACCTTGTTATTGCCTACTCGGACCAGCAGGTAGGAGCTGTCCCAGGCCCAGCCCTCATGGCCTCAGTCCCTTCCCTGTGGCCCTCCCTGACCTTGAAGCTTTCTGGTCCCATGAGAAAGCTGCCGCTCTGGGCAGGAGCAGGGACCCACTGTCTGGCTCACAGCCTGACTGGAGCCATGGCTGCCATGCACCAGCATGGGGGTGAAGCCAGAGAGGACCAGGCCTCATGAGCCACCCCATCTCCCTTCTCCTCCTTCTCCAGTTGTTTGAGTTCAGCATTCCTGAGAAGCAGTACACGGACTGGAGTCGCACGGTGCAGAAGAGCGGGCTGCACAGGGTCTGGCTGGAGAGGGACTCGCCCATCACCCACATCACCTTCAACCCCAAGAACCCTTCGCACATCCTGCTCCACGATACCTACATGTTTTGCATCATCGACAAGTCCTTGGTGAGCCTGTGTGCCCGGTCAGGAGGGCTAGTTTTGTTCCCAGGTCACAGATGTCCCTTGGCCATTTATACCTGTCCCTGCTGGGAGCAGTGCATGGAACTGCTGAGCTGGACAGTGCTGACGCATGCTGTGCACTCCTCATAGCCCCTGCCAGACAACAGTGCCCTCCTGATGAACCAGTGCATCCTGAAGCAGCTCCCAGAGAGTGCCAGGCAGCAGCAGCTCCACGCCTTTAAGATATGCAAGAAGTTCCAGGTAGGTGATGGTGTTGCTGGGTGTGCTGTGTCAAGGAGTGGGGTGCCCTGTGCCTGTGATCCTCCCAGTACTTGTGTCCAGTTGCTCGCAGTGCTGTGCCAGCACGGAGCGGCAGAGCAGCTGTCAGTCCCTGTCTTGAAACAGCTGCTTGCTGTGAGCACAGAGCCCCAACTAGTGCTGGCTCTGTGTAACTGAGCCCAGCAAGCCGAGGCAGAGGGGACCGGGCTCTCATCTCCTGCCCCTTCTGTGCCCCACAGCCTCTGCTCTTCGCGGATCTACTGGATGAGAAGTGCCTCGTGATGGTAGAACGGCCCATCATGGACATCAAGACCCAGCTCCCGCTGCCCACCCAACAGAAGAAATTTGGCACCTGAGAGCAGAACAGACCGCTCTGGCCCCATGGAAACAGTGTATGTTGTTTTCCTAGATTGCTGTACAAAATAAACCCCACTGTGCTGTATATCTGTGGGCTCATCTTTGTCCTGCGGGGCTACTGTGGTGTTCCAGGAATGGATCAGCTATGTGCTGGCCTGACCATAAGGATGCAGCCTGCTCCTGGTGTTCCCATGCTGGTGGTTCTCCCAGGGACATGGCAGCGCTCCTGATCTCCCACCTTCTCACAGCACTGTGTCCTGGGTTCCTATGCAGGCCAGCAGCCAGTGGTTTGGTGGGTGTATGGACGCCCACCGCCTAATGAGGGAGGGGAAGTTAAGGATCTAGGAGTAGCTGGTGGATCAGTTCCCTTAGAAATCATAGAATCAACCAGATTGGAAGAGACCTTTAAGAATATCAAGTCCAGCCTTAACCCCAGCGCTGCGAGGCCACCACTAACCTGTATCATTGATGGCCTCGTCTCCACTGCTGTCATGGACAACTTGTTCCAATGCATTACCACCCTTCTGGGGAGCAGATTTTTCCTAATCTCCAGCCTAAACCTCCCCTGGCACAGATTGAAGCCGTTTCCTCCTGTCCTTTCCTTTGCTACTTGGAAGGAATGACCACCCAGCTCCTTCAGCTTCCTTTCAGGCAGTTGTAGGCAGTGATAAGGCCCCCTGAGCCTTCTCTTCTCCAGATTAAACCCACCCCAGGTCCCTCAGCTCTTTGGCACCATACTTGTTCTGGCCATTCACTAGCTCCGCTGGCCTTCTCTGGACACACTCCAGCGCCTCAATGTCTCTCTCGTAGTGAGGGACCCAGAACTGAACACAAGGATTCACCAGTACCCAGTGCAGGGGGACGGTCATTGCCCTGCTCCTGCTGCCACACTGCTGCTGGTAAAAGCCGGGATGCTCTTGGCCATAAATCAACCGGGCAGGGGCGCGGGGCTTTAAGCGGAGCCCGGGAAATGGAGAGCGGGGCTGGGAATTAAGCGCGGGGGCGGGAAATCGCCCGCGGGGCGGAGCTTCACTCCCCCTCCCTCCGGAGCTACCAATCGGAGCAGAGGCAGTGAGAGTCGCCTCTGCTGCGATTGGTCTCACCGGAGAGAGGGGAGGGTCGTCTTAGCCCCGCCTCTCCCTCGGCGTGTAGCCTATCGCGGCGCGCCATGCGGGCGAGGGGCGTGTTTGCATGGCCACGCCTCCTCGGTAGACCCCGCCCCCTTTCCCGGTACTCTGCGGCCGTGGTGGCGGCGGCATCACCGGCGGCATGGCTGTGTGGACCCGCGCTTGCAAAGCGGGGCTGTTGGAGCTGCTGTTACGGGAACGTTGGGTGCGGGTAGCGGCGGAGCTGAGCGGAGAAGCGTTGAGCTTAACGGCGGAACCGGGAAGCTGCGAAGCGGCTGTGGCTAACGGCGTGGTTAACGGAAACCCGGAGGCAGCGCCCGGTTGCGTGCGGAGGGTGCGGGTGGTCAAGGCGGAGGCGGGAGGGCTCGGTATCAGCATCAAGGGAGGTCGGGAGAATCGTATGCCGGTGCTCATCTCACGTATCTTCCCGGGGCTGGCGGCGGAACGGAGCGGGGCACTCCGTCTCGGCGACGCCATCCTCGCCGTTAACGGCGTCGATCTACGGGATGCTACTCACGATCAAGCCGTCCAGGCGCTGAAGCGTGCCGGGAGGGAAGTCATCCTCGAAGGTAGTGACTAAACCAGCCCCGTCCGCGTTCCCCATACCGGCCCCTTCCTCTCCCGGGTGTCCCCCAGCCCCGCTACCAGGTCTCACAACACTTCCCTGCCTGCTGTCACTGGGCTCCTGGACCCCTCCTTGGGCCCTTTTTCCGGTTGTGGGACCCCACTCTCCCTGTTCTCCCACCCTTCTTATGGTACATGCGTGTCCCCCCAAAACTCCCCACCCTTGTGCTGGGTTCCGCTGTTCCCCCACCTGACATGGGCACAAGGACAAAGTGTCCTCTCCCCTGGCACGGGTGCTCCTGCTTGTGGTGGGATGGGGACCCCTCCCAGCTGGCAACAAGGATAGGCAATTTCTACTGACCATGACCCCCACGAGGGCAGAGCTGAGGCCCCCGTGGGCAGAGCTGGGGTCCCCCGGCGCAGAACTGGAGTCCCCTGGCTGCAGTGTCCCCCAATGGATAGTGTTCCCAGTCTTCAAAGACAGAGCCCCCAGGGTGGGCGCTTGTGCCTCCTGAAGTCCTGGGAGGGCTCTGTCCAGGGTGGTGGGGTCTGCCTGTGTCCGTGGGGGCTCTGGACCCACCGTACAGCCAGTTTGGGGCTGGCTTTATGGAGCCACCAGCTCCTGCCCAACCTGTTCCCGGCAGCCCAACAAGCTCGGGCAGGACCCGCCTGCCCTGTTGGTGCGCGCACACAGGGCTTGTGCTATGGGGTGCTGTGCCCCAGGCAGCTGGCAGGACACAAGCCATTTGTGTTGTGTGGGTCAGAGTGTCCCAAGCAGGTCCATGGTGCCACACATGGCATCCTGTTCTCTGGTGCGTGGAGCTGTTCTGTGGACACAATGCCCATTGAGTGCTGGAATTAGTCACCTGTACCAGGTGGGGCTGGGCTGATGCTGGTGATGGACGCTTCCAGCACGAGGGCAGGCAGGTGGGCTCCTTGGCACGGGGCAGCTATCTGTGCGTCAGCCACGGCTGGGCAGCTGTAAGGACCAGGCTGGAGCTGTGTCACTGGGCTCAGTGTTTAAACACCCACTGGTTTAGGGCCACTGTCAACAGCAGCGAGAGTCCTCCCAGGACACTGTGCCTGATCCACCACCTCCCCACCACATCCTTTCCCCTGTCTGTTTGATCCTGTCCCACCAGAGCTCCAGCCCCATCGCATGTTTATCCTTCGCTTCCGCCACAGGCACAGGAGCCACAGCAGCCGCCCCTTCCCTTCCCGGTGGGGAGGCTCATCCAGAGGCTGTGGCTGGCCCAGGGCCTGTCAGGACTGGCTGGCACTGCCTGGCACCTGCAGGCCCCGGAGAGGACATGGGGAAGGCCTTGGTTGTGCCGTCTCACCATGTCCCTCCTCACCAGCCCCTGGAGTTGCGACAGCCCTGGCAGGGTCCTGGACAGTGCCAGGCTTCACCTGGGCTGGTAGCTCCTACCCTGGGCGCTGGGTTTGGCTGCAGGGACCCACATCTGGCGCTGTCCTCTCAGGGTGCCCACAGGCACATGGCGTGCTCTGGCACGCTCCAGTGCGCTGGGGGAAGGGAGCCCTTCCGCCTGTGCTGGGAGCTGCGGGCAGAGCTGTGGCCAGCAGGCGCACACTGGGCAGGCAAAGGGGAAGACCTGTTGTAGAGCCGACCCATGTGCAAATGTGGGGAAACCTCTTTGGTGTTTCCCCTCTGGGTGAGGGACCAGTGGCAGGAGGGGGCTCCAGCCCTGAGCACGGACTGAAGCTGTCCAGGCAGTGCATGGAGGCTCAGCCCCATTGAGGCTGGTGCTAACCCGCATTGCTGTGCAGCCGGAGCAGCTTCCTGCAGCAGGTTGGGTGAAGGGTGCCGGCAGCAACCGGGTTTCCTTTGTGGTGAGGTGTAGGTGGGGCAGCACAGGCTGTGTCGGGGTGGCTGTGCTCCGGCCACTGCCTCACCAGGAACAGAAGGGGTGGTTGCAGATGCCATTGTCTTGGCCTTTGGTGAGCTGATGGCCCTGCCCCAGTGGACACTGCCACTGGCACCACAGAGTCTTGGCACAATGGTCTGGAGTCCTGCCATGGGGGGGATGGCTGGAGGGTGCCAGGTTCTCGTCTGGCGCTGAAGGAGGGTGTCCACATCTGGCAGAAAGCCCCATGGCAGGACCTGCAGCCTCTGCTACTGCCCTGCGGCGTGTCCCTGCCCTGCCCAGCCAGGCAGCAGGATTAGGGGTGCGCGGGGCTGGCGGTAATCCCAGGATCAGTGCGGCGGGAGGCTAATGTTAACTCATTTGCTGCCCGCAGCAAGGACAAGCATCTCATGGCAGCGTGTCCCACCCTGCTGTGCTGCTCCCTCAGCAAATCAGGCGGGCGGCTGGGGAGGCTGAGAGCCCCTGCGGTGTGGGGTGCAGGGGGTGAACGATGGACTGTGTCATGCCCATGGGCCGGGGGATCCGGCAGTGGCACAGCTGGCTGAAAGCAGGACCTGGGCCCCATCGCTGCTGTTGTTCCCTCTCTGGCAAGGCGTCGGTTGTCCTGGCGCTGTGACAGAGAGTTTCACTTCACGGCGGATTACGGCTTATTTGCCTTTTTCTGTTGTTTGGGTTTAACTCCCCCTGCCCTGGGGTGTGTGAGCGTTGCTGTTCCCAGTACGTTCCTCCACTGGCGAGGGGCTGCGGGGCTTGGCACGGGCGCTCTGCTCTCTCACGCCATGTGTGCCGGGGGACAGCGCGGCGGGCAAGGATCCAGCCCCAGCTGCAATCGCCTTGTCCCAGGCTGCTGTCAGCACTCCGCAGCTTTCCTGCCTCATCCCGGCCCTGACATCGGCTCTGCTGACGCTCCCTGACATCTTGGAGGCGTTTGCTTTCCCTTGGCGCGGCAGCTACCACAGCCTTGGTACAGGGTGAACCGGTGGTGGCACCGTGTGCAGGGTGAGCCAGGCGACTGCTTGCCCCATCGGAGCTGAGACGGGCTCCAGGGCGCCGGCGCCTCGCTGGAGCTGTGCTTCATCCCGGCTGGGTGGTGCTCACGGAGGGATGGTCTGGAGGGAATAGGAGTTGGTGCCTCTTTCCTTCCTGCCCAGCCTGGAGAGAAGTGTGGAGCCGGGATGTCCTGGCTGCAGACTCTTCTCCTTGTCTTCATCCCGCCGGGAGTGGAGGCAGGCTGCCGGCAGGTTGCTGGCAGGCACAAGCAGCAGCGTGAGGTCAGCTCGCCGTCAGCGCTTGCAGCGCTGGAAACTTGGCTAGTGCTGTTCTTGCAACGCGGCAGCCAGGATGGGCTGCAGCCTGACCTCCTGCCCGGCCCCATTGTGCTGCGCCGCCTTCCCTTTCCTACACCCGCGCCGGCAGCGGGGATGAGCCGCCAGCGCCTGTCCTTCACTTGGGATATCTCTGTCTCTGGGCAGGGTGGAACCCTCCAGGCCATGGCCCCATGTCGAGGCCTCTCCAGCCATGCCGCACCCCCGGGTGGGAAGGAGGGTGCCCCTTTCCTGCTGCCTGTAGCATAAGGAGAGAGTGGAGTTTAGCTCCCTCACACATGGGGCTGTGCTGGTGCTGCTGGGGGGTCTCCCCTAGGCCCTCTGTGTGCTGGGGGGGACAAGCCATCCCCATGGTCAGAGCATCTCCAGCATGCAGGGCTCGAGTATAGGGGTGCGGGGTCCCTGCCCAGTCCTAACCTGCCCCTTCCACTGTCCCTCCTAGTGAAGTTCATGCGGGAGGTGACCCCCTACATCAAGAAGCCCTCGTTGGTGTCGGACCTGCCCTGGGAGGGGGCTGCCCTGCAGTCCCCCAGCCTGAGCAGCAGCGAGGACTCAGGCTCCCCCCAGCACCAGAGCCCTCGTGACCGCAAGGTGATCCCCTTGAAGATGTGCTTCGCTGCTAGGAACCTCAGCATGCCTGACCTGGAGAACAGGTGAGGGGCTGCCCGTGCCCCCCCAAACTCCAGTGGTTGCTGGTGGGGGGATCCACTCCCCATGGACTCCCCCAGGACAGGGCTGGGTGCTGCCCATGACCTCCTGCTTCCCCTGGTGAACTCTGACAGGGAAGTTGGGTGGTTTGGCCAGGGCTATGCTGTGCACCCCCTAACCCTATGGGGTGGCTGGCAGCCTCCTGTGCCTATGGAAAAGTGGTCCCTGCAAATCCCCCCAGCTTTGCCTGCTAGCAGGGCTGGCAGCAGCCTCCCCAGCACAGCCAGAGCCCCTGACTGGTGCTACCCATTTGCTGGGCTGAGCGCAGGTTCATCGGAGTGCCCCCACTCCTGTCCCCTCTCAGGCTGATCGAGCTGCACTCACCAGACAGCCGGAACACCCTGATCCTGCGCTGCAAGGACACAGCGACAGCGCACTCCTGGTTCATGGCTCTGCACGCCAACATCACTGCCCTGCTCCCGCAGGTGCTGGCTGAGCTCAATGCCATGCTGGGCACTGGCAGCGCCGTGGCCGGTGGCAGGGAGGTGAAGCACATTGCCTGGCTGGCTGAGCAGGTACGTGTGCCAGGGCTGTGCTGAAGCTGCTGCTGTGGGGACAGCAGTGACAGAGGGACTGTGGGTTCAGCTGCATGGCTGATGGAGAGCTCCAACACCAGCCTGGACACCAGGCTCTGCTGTTCTGGCTGCACTGTGGTGTTGTGGATTTAGCCCAACTAGTAACTCAGAACTATGAAGCCTTGCGCTCCCCTTTTCTCCTTTCCATCCGGGCGGGATGGGGAGGAGAATCAAAAGAGTGTAAACCCCATGGCTGACATACGAACAGTCTAGTAACTAAAGGATATATAAAACTAAAGTATATATAAAACTACTTCTACTAATAAGGGAAGTAACAAGGGGAGAGAATATAAAACTAAAAAGGGACGGGAAAAAAAACCCCAATGAACACAAGTGATGCACAATGCAATTGCTCACCACCCACTGGTTGATGCCCAGCCCAATGCAAGCAGCAACCTGGGCCTTCCAGGTGACTTCCCCCAGTTTCTATACTGGGCATGACGTGCTGTGGCATGGAATACCCCTTTGGCTAGGTTGGGTCAAGCGTCCTGTCTCTGCTCCTTCCCAGCTTCCCATGCCCCTCCTCACTGGCAGAGCATGAGACTGAAAAGTCCTTGGTTGGGGTAAGTGCTACTGAGCAAGACTAAACCATCAGTGTGTTACCAGCATTGTTCCCAGACTAAAGCCCAAACACAGAACTGCACCGGCTACTAGAAGGACAAATACAACTGTTACAGCTGAACCTACGACACGCAGCAAAGAGTGCTTCCCGTGCCCTCAGCATCTCCTCCTGCTGGGATTTCCTGGCTGGAGATGTTCATCACCCTCTTGCTTTTCCATGAATTCAGTGCCTGAGAGCCACAGCCTGCCCAGGTACCACAGTGAGGTCGGCCCCAGCGGTGAGGTCCCCTAAGAGCTGTTCCCGGCTTGGTTTTGTTGGATCGGCACCCTCAGTAGCACCTGCACATAGACACTGCTGAGAGCCGTGCAGCGTGGAGCTGCTGGCTTGGGGTTAGCCTGCTATAGGTGCAGTGGCCCTTCCATGGTCCTCACCATGCCCTAATGTCTCTTTGCAGGCGCGCCTGGATGGAGGGCGGCAGCAGTGGCGGCCTGTCCTCATGGCAGTGACAGAGAAGGACCTGCTGCTGTATGATGGCATGCCCTGGACCAGGGATGCCTGGGCCTCCCCTTGCCACAGCTACCCACTGGTGGCTACCAGGTGGGCTGGCAGGGCTGAATCCATCCACCTTCATCCTCTGTGCCCGGTTCCTTGGCTCTGCTTCTTGCTGGAGCAGAGGACGGACACTGAAATACTGGTGGGCATGGTGTGGCATTGTCCTGATGCTGCCATCGTGCCCCTAACTACCCCATCTGTGTGTTCCCCCTCCACCCCCCAGGCTGGTGCACTCGGGCTTGGGCCTCCGCTCGCCCGCCCTGGGCTCGGAGCTCACCTTTGCCACCCGGACGGGCTCTCGCCAGGGTGTGGAGATGCACGTGTTCCGTGTGGAGACCCACCGGGACCTCTCCTCCTGGACACGCATCCTGGTCCAGGGCTGCCACGCTGCTGCTGAGCTGATCAAGGAGGTGACTGTGGGTGAGTGCTGCAGGGAGGGAACACCCCCGGGGTCCCCACTTCTGTGCAGCAGGACCCAGGTTTCCTGGCAGGGACCTGCACCTGGGGGGTGCAGCAGCAGCAGTAGCAGTGCAGGCAGTGGGTTAAGCCCTCCCTGTGCCCGCAGGCTGCACACTGGGTGGGCAGGAGGTGCTGCTGTGCATCCACTACGAGTGTGGCTTCACCATCTGCCTCGAGGAGCCAGGTGGCAGGATCCTTTTCCGCTACCCCTATGAGAGGCTGAAGATGTCGGCAGATGATGGCATCAGGACCCTGTACCTTGACTTCGGGGGTCCCGAGGGGGAGCTGGTGAGGAAGGGGGTAGCTGTGTTCCGCCCTGGATTTGGGTGGGCTTCCCTTTGTCATTCACTGTGAGGGGTGGTGAGGCACTATCACAGATGAAGCCC
The DNA here is from genome assembly GCA_009867235.2 of Psittacus erithacus. Classification (NCBI taxonomy): domain Eukaryota; kingdom Metazoa; phylum Chordata; class Aves; order Psittaciformes; family Psittacidae; genus Psittacus; species Psittacus erithacus. The sequence continues at coordinate 1,967 of WYDI02038704.1, read as the reverse complement.
CATCCTTGTCAGTGTTCAAGGCCAGATTGGATGGGGCTTGGAGCACCCTGCTGTAGCAGAAGGTGTCCCTGCCTGTGCCAGGGGCCTGAGACTGGATGAGCCTTAAGGTTCCTTCCGACCCAAACCAGTCTGGGATTCTTTGATCTCTGCAGCATCACCATGGCTGCCTGTACCTGCTGGATACCACTGGCTGGGAGCTCCTAGCCCTGCGTGTGAGATCCTAGTGCCCCCCATGGGGTCTGGCATCATGGCAGGGGGCTGACTCTGCTCTCCCATCTTCCTCCCAGGCACTGGACCTGCACTCCTGCCCCAAGCCCATCGTCTTCGTCCTGCACACCTTCCTCTCAGCCAAAGTCACCCGCATGGGGCTGCTGGCATAAGTGGTCCTGCCCCTCCTGCCTTTCCCCATCATAGACCAGGGGGAAAGTGGAGGGGCCTCCCCACCTCCTGTCCCAACAGTGCCTTTCCAGGGCTGGGACTCGCTGCTTCAAGAGCTGCTGGGGCAGTGGCAGGATGGCTGCTCTGGGTTGGGGGAGTCTGAGCCTCTCCTGCTCTGCACTGGCAATCCCAGCTCCCCCGGTTCTGGGGGGGTGCAGGGCACAGACAACAGCTTTAACCCCCCGGGCCTAAACCCATCACTCGTCTCACCAACTGTGCCTTGGAGCACCTCAGTGCTCCCCTCAGCACCCCTCCTGCCTTGGGGCTCCCCCCAAAGGGGGTCATATTGTCCCCAAATGGGATGGGTCTGGGGCTCTGTGATGCCCCCATTGCTGTAGCATAGGGTCCCTCTGCCCCACTCAGGATGGGGGACACGTACTTGTCTTACTCGGGGCACTCATGGGTACAAGAGGGGACACCCTGCACCCAGCTGGTGCTCGCAGGGCTGTTGCAGAGTGCAGCAGTGATCCCCCACAAAACCTCCCAAAGCCAGAAAGCAATGCTGTGTCTCTGCTTCCTGCAGGGCTGGGGCTGCCAGGACTCCCCCAGTGGCACCCCCAACCCTGCAGCCTGGCCCCCTGCCCGGGAGCTGCTGGGGATCTAGTCCCCCACGGCTTGGGGGCTTGCAGGCCCTGGGGATTGGGGCAGTACATGTAGATTGATGCACTTTCGCTTTTGTACTTTCTCTCCCTCTGGGGGGCAGCTCCGTGCCGTGGGCTGCGGGGAGAGCCCCCATGAAGTGGGACCCCCCCAGGGCTCCCTGCTCCTAACTGAGGCCCTGTTGCTCCTCAGCCAAACTCCTCTGCTCACTTTCTGCTTTCTATGGGGCTGTGCTAGATGGGGCTGTGGGGTGCAGGGGGATCCTGGGGGGTGCCAGCTCCAACTGGGGCTGCAGCTCCCACACAAGCACTACAGGCCCTGCACGCCCCTTCTATTTTTGTATTCTTTGTAAATCGCTATTTATATCAGATTGCCTTTGATGGGGTGTCTGGGTCTCATTCTGGAGGGGCTATGGGAGGTCACAGTGATGCGTGTGCCTGTGCGGAGGTGAACTGATGGTACAGCACATGGTGGTGGTGGGGTGAACAGTGCTAGGCTACCCAGTATGAGAGAGACTGGGAGGGACTGGACAAGGGGATGCTGGGGGGGACACTGGAGTGTTGTAGTGGGGGTGGCTGAGGCAGTGAGGCCATGAGGGTCATTGGTGGGTGCAGGGGACACACACCTGTAAGGATGTTGTAGGGGTGCGCACACATACATAAGTGGTTGTAAGGGAGGGGATGCGTGTATCCATGTATGGGTGTCTGTTGGTGCAAGCACGTGCCAGGGGTGCACACGCGTGCCTTTGTGCATCCATGTGTTGTGGTCAACACGCTGAAGGGAAGAGATGGGATTCAAAGTGACCTGGACACGCTTGAGAGGAGAACAATGCCAACCTCATGAGCTTTAACAATGCCAAGTGCAAGGTCCTACACCTGGGTGGGAGCAATCCCAGGCACAGCTCCAGGTTGGGCAGAGAAGAGATTCAG
>WYDI02038698.1:0-13961 GCA_009867235.2 Psittacus erithacus | reverse complement strand
GTTCTTTTCTCAACCCGTGGGAGTTAAATTTTTTTGATTCTTCCCCCCATCCCTCTTGGGGCTGAGGGAGGAAGGGGGGGAGGACAGGTTGGTGTGGGAAAAAGCAGGCTACATGCTTTTCTAATTTACGACTAAGCTTAAACCACGACAGAGGTATTGTTCAGTGCATTGAACGCTCTATGATAAAAGCTGTAAAGAATCCTGTGTTGCAGAAAATATTGTTACAATTATCTTATGTTATCAATCAATGACTTATTCCTTATTTCATTACCCATATTCGTAGTCACCAAGCTTGTGATGGCCTCAGCATTGGCAATGGCCAAGCCGACCTATTGGTAGCAGCTCCTGTTTGGGGCGGTCCACCACCCAACTTGTTGGAACAAGCTCTCTATTCCCACGATTTTTTCCATCAATCTGCTAAGGTTCTTGCCCGTCAATTTGGCACTTCTTTAAGAGATGCTCAGAGTATTGTCCAACCTTGCCCAGCACATCAAAAGAGTGGCCTTGGCATTGGCCTTGGAGTCAATCCTCGAGGTTTATTGGCTCTGCAGTTGTGGCAGATGGATGTCACATATATTTCTGAGTTTGGTTGCCTGAAATATACGCACGTATCCATTGATACCTTTTCTTTGGCCATTTGGGCTACTGTCCAATCAAGGGAAACGGCTCGCCATGTCATTAAGCATATGCATGCAGCTGTTGCTGCCTTAGGTGTTCCCATGCAAATTAAAATGGACAATGGTCCTGCATATGTTTCTCATACTTTTCAGCATTTTTGTCAACAGTGGGGGATCCGTCAAGTTACTGGAATTCCACATTCTCCTACAGGTCAGGATATTATAAAGCACTTTTGCAAAAACAAAAAGAGGGAACACTCTCCCCACCTGCAGAAAGGGTTGCAAAAGCGATATAGGTATTAAATTTTTTACGTCTGACTGGAGACCGAACAGAGCCTCCTATAGCGGTCCATAATAATGCTTTAGCCTCAGGATGTGTTAAAGTCGGTAGAGCAAAGATCGTATCTCATGAGCTACAATCAGGGGAATGGCAAGGCCCTGTGGAGGTCATTATGGTGGGACGAGGTTATGTCTGTATTTCCACAGATTCAGGCCTGAAATGGATACTAAGCTGGTTCATCAAGCCATATCGGGAGGGCTGACATTCGTCATGATGATCGGATCCATTCACCCATTGACAGAGTTGAATGGTCCATTTCGAGTTAGCACACGGCCATGGATGCAATGAATCTGAAGCAATGTGTTGTTTTAATTTGTCTGATTATTCACAGTCAGTGTATAATAAAATTCACCAATTGCGAGAACGTGTGAAACACATTCAAGTAGAAACGGGTATTGATGACTGGCTTGTGCAACTTGGAATTACGGGATGGTTGAAACCATTTTTCTTTAGCATGTTGCGATTAGTTATAACTTCAGTTGTGATAAGATGCGTAATATGTAGCTTAATTAACTGTGGAAAAGTGCTAATGCAGAGAATGTTTCAGGGGGTCTGGATTGCTCAAAAACAAAAGAGGGATTTGTTGGGACTGGGTGCGCAAAGGCAGACATCTTGTGAGCAATCCAGATACCTTGGGGTTAGAAGATGGTGTTTCTGCAGGGTGCACGTAGCATTTGCGTGGATACCCAGCAAGAGCCAATCAAGTGTTGCTGTCCGGCGCGTGAACAATGTTGTCGGGCCAATCAAAAGTTGTTATGATGCGCGTGCTTGTTTAAGATTGTTATATAAGCAGTGTGTTAAGAGGCAATAAACGGCATTTGCTTGATCATATTGGTCGTCTCAGCAGTGTCCATGACTCCCGCGTCACAACACCTTAAAGCCAAACCTAGTCAGTAAATTAGTTACCAAAAACCACTAATGCTGCAAGATCTAATGTCCTATATATATTTCCCCTTTTTTTCCCAGTAACTGTCTGACCATGCTAGAAACTCTACCTCAAGACAGAGTGTTGTTTCTGAATGTACCAAATGTGCATTCAGTGGCAGCTTGCTAACTCTCAGAACCCATTAAAAAAAAAATTTTTTTTACATAAAGAAGAAAAAATAATGGAATATACTTGTCCATTAGCTGTCATAGACACCATCATAGCCTTGTTTCTGATACAGTTTCATAATGAGAAGTTTTAGTAGTTGAAGACTTATAAATGTTTTTCTTTAAATCATACTGTATCTGTTGTGTATCATGCAAAATTGTTATCCTGGTGGAATACAATCACAGAATGATACAATATATTTTCTTTTATCTGCTTGATAGAGACATCCCTTGTGCTTTTTTAAGTTAAGATCTACAAATTAGTAGCTTTTCTGAGGAACAAATTATAACAAGAGGTTTATTGTGCTTGTTTCCCTGAACATGAGTAGAATGTACCACAGACAATACTTCTACATGATAGTTAGATTCAGAGAATCATAGAATGGTTTGGATTAGTTACAACCTCCCTGCCATGGGCAGGAACACCTTCCACTAGACCAGGTTTCTGAAATCCATATCCAACCAGGCCTTGAGCACTTCCAGGGATGGGGCATCCACAGCTGTTCTGGGCAACCTGTTCCAGCGTCTCAACACCCTCATAATAAAGAATTTTTTTCATTATAGCTAATCTAAACCTATCCTCTTTCAGTTTAAATCCATTACTCTAGACTTAGAACAAAATATTGTGTCTAATATATAGAAGCATTCAAGTTTTGAAAAACACAATTCTGTTAAGCAGACCAAAACCTCCTTCTATAAGAGAAAAGAGGGCTCTCATCTAATGCAGAATAGTCCATATTCTAGTAATTGCCATCTGAATTATAATACCAGTTTAATACATAATTTAATAAATTATCCAATTGAGTCTCCTACATAAATATTTTGACATTTCAAAGTTTTCAAGAATAAATACAGAGCCACCTCAGTTCCGCTTAAAAAAAAGCTCCCCTAGACAATAAAAGGAGGATGTACCAAGTAATGACAAAGTCACTGGTACTAATTCATGTTGCTGATTGAATAGGGGAGCTAGTCAATACCCAGGATTATTTATTTTTTCAAAACACTTAATGCTGTTAAATCAATTGTAAATGCTTGATTTTTGTATGTTGATGACCATTGCAGTCTTATTTCTGGTGATTCAAATAGAATTGATGATGTAAATTTGTAATTCATTAACGTGAAAAATTATTGCTTTTACCAACCAACACACTAGTATTTTGATATCTCCATCAAAATAGTCTATAATACCTATATACTCTCTTAGATCTTGTTACACAAGGGCAAACTGCAGCAAAAACCTATAGATCTGGTATTCATATGTGAGCTACAAATTCACTTCTGAAACTTTGAATACTAACATGTTTATTAACCATGTGGCAGATGTATTTTTTCTGCTTTTCCTTATATGTCAGTAGGGTGACATAGGGTGCAAATCAGACCAATATTTACCCCAATGTTCTACGTTTTCTGAGGAAAAATTAAAATCTAATACATGTAGTTAATGCATTTGACTAGCACATGGATATTTCTGTGTAGATATTTCATAATGAACGCTTTCTCTCCCTTTGGCTCTTTGGTTGAATCAAAACACAGTGATGACAATTTTGCAGTTCGCTCTGCTTGCCTATTCACCATTTCCATCGCATCAGTCATGTTTTTGTCTTTACATTTGTCCATTTTGTCATATAGTCCATATTGCATATTTGCCCATGTGATCACCATCCTAACACTTTCGCTATGGAAAGAAGGTCATGGTCAGTGGTGATCATGAATAAATATGCAAGAGCAAGAGAATTAATGAAGTTGGGGAAGTAGCAGTACAAACATTATACATAAGAATATTTCCAGCACCCTTTTTATTTCTAACCTGATACTTCAGAATTATGTTCTGCATCTTTTATTCACAACACAGGTTAATCCAATCTTTCTGTAAGAGCAAAATAAATTCTTCAATATGTTTTTAAGTTAAGCACAGGAGGCATAACATACTTCCCATGGCATCAAGTACTGTGGGAGTTGGATGGATGTCCTGCAGTAAGGTAGTCACAACAGATCTGATAATGGCCAGGCAGCATCAAACGCTCCATTACCAGGCCTCTCCCTTTCCATGAGAGACACATGCAGAACTTTGACACCATCAAACCAGTCACCTTCCAAAGCAGGCTAGAAAGATGTAGAGAGATGTAGAAAAGTATCATTATTATATGAGCTGGTCATTCTATTTCTTCTCCTCCTTCTGTTTGTGATACCCTGTTATTCTGAGCAGCAGGGTCTTGGCAAGGTGAAGGGGTTTCGTGGCATGCTCCTGGCCCCCTGTCATAGTCAACAGGTTGCTTGCATATCTGATGGCCCCATTTAACTTCTCTCTGAGTTCTCTTACTAGGAAATGGCTTTCAAAGTAATCAGTGTGGATTTTCCTCACTCAGAGATGCAAAACAAATTTTAGCCCTGGACAGCAGATGAAATATATGGAAAACAATATATATTGTGTAGCTACCCTTTACTCGGTACTAATGTGCCCCTGCTTCTGACCTTTAGAAATGCATCTGAAAGCAAAAGTTCTGAAAACAGAACTTTCTATCCTGAAACAGGATGAGAAATAGATTAACTTCAAATAAAGATAGAGCTACACTACTTTTATTAGTAAAAATATATGACAAATTATAGTTTACATAGCTAGAGTGAATTGATGCCACATATGAGTTCTAACTTACTAAATCTTTAGACCAAGTGCATTCCTAGAATTCAGTAGAAGAATAAGGATTTTACAAGAAATGTAATGTTCAGTGTTGTATAATCACTCCCTAAAGATGTTTAATACCTAATAAATATGTCAAGAGGTGTTTTTAATTTCCTGGTACTTTGTTAACCTTCTAGTTCATCAATAACAATAAAACGACAAAATCAGACATAGGTGAGAAACAGTGCTAGGAAAGGTGACTATACTCTTACAATAACGCACCACTTCGTGTAACAGATTAAAGGAAATACAAATAAAAATAAGTGCAAGTTGTTAAGCAATGCCTTATATCAAAACTCCTAAACATGTATTAACACTAAGATTTTAGAAAATCACTGTTATCTAAAATACCATGTGATTATTCAAAACATATTTATTGGAGTTTTATATGATTGATCTTCATATTTCTTCAGACACTTCTTAAACCTCAGTGTGTTTTTAATGATAATTTGTTGTGTTGGAGCATACTACAGAATTTGCCATCCTGCAACTGACTCAGAAATCCATCTGTTCAGAAGTCTTTCTTCTGAATTGTGTCAAATACTGAGAGGACACTTTAAAGAAAAAATAATTGTTATGTTTTTTGCTGGGGTTGTTAGGTTTTTTCATAGTAACTAATATGCTACTATGGGGCTATGTTTTGGATTTGTGATGAAAACAGTGTTAATAACACAGGGATGTTTTAACTGTTGCTGAGCATTTTTTGCACATCACACCAGCAAGCAGGTTCACAAGAGATTGGGAAGAGACACAGCCAGGACGGATGACCCAAACTGACACAAGGAATATTCCATACTGTGTGACATCATGCTCAGAAGTAAAAGCTGGGCGAAGAGGAGGAAGAGGAAACATTCAGAGTTACGAAATTTATCAAGTGACCAAGAATAAGCCTTATGAGGACTTGTGCACAGTCAAGGCCTTTTCTGTTTCCCACATTGCCCCACCAGTGAACAGGCTGGATGTGCACAGAAGGCTGGGAAGGGACCCAGCTGGCACAACTGACCCCAACTGAATATCCCCAAAGAATATTCCATACCATACGGTGTGATCCTCAGCATATAAATCTGGAGAAAGAAGAAGGAAGAGAGCAATAGTCTTTGTCTTCCCCAGTAACTACTATGTGTAATGGAGCCCTGCTGTCCTGGAGATGGCCTGCCAATAGGAAGTGGCGAATGAATGCCTTCTTTTGCTTTGCTTGTGCACAGGGCTTTTTGCTTTACTTATAAAACTGTCTTTATCTCAACCCATGAGGTAGGTTTCTCACTTTTACTCTTCCAATTCTTTCCCCATCCCACCGTGAGACAAAGGAACAAAGGGCTGTGTGGTGCTTAGTGGGCAGCTGGTGTTAAACCACAACAAAAATATATCCAATAATACATTTTTTTCCTTTTAACCTGACTTTTGCTTCCCTTTCTCTCTCACCCCACACACACATTGAAGAACAAAAATATGATCGCATTCAGCCATTGGGACCTAGCCTGCCAATCCCCTTGCCAGAAAGCAACAATTCCATTTTATAAAACAATGACAATGATAATGACGACAGCAACAAAGACAGCAATAGCAATTAGTAAAGATGATGGCAGCTAGCGTATGTCAAGTACTAACTGATTATAGTTATGTGGTTTAAGATTCAGTTTACAAATACACATGGAACAAAGTCTAAAAAGACAAAGTCAAAAAAAAACCCCTTCCTCATTTAGAGTAGAGTCTTCAACATTAATTTGCTGCATACAGAAGTCAGCCCTTGGCACATATTTTTATCTTCTGCATACCTGTACAGTACCCAAGTGATTGCTTCCAAAACACTATTTACGATCCATCAGTCAATTAACAATAAACAACAATTCCTGCAGCATTTACTGTCCCCTAATCTTTCAATTTCACTCTAGTCAGGTGTGCTGTCCCCTGCAGGTAACCACACTATGTATGGCATCAGGAATCAGCAGGTCAATTAGCACTGGAGATCACCGATAGGCACAACAGTATCTGGAAATCTCTTTTGGCCAGCAGCCTACAACTCCACAGTCACTGTTTCCCTCAGATCACCCCAGAGACAAAGCAGCTGAGCCTGGGAAACTTGAAACAAGCAGCTAAACTTTCAGAGTGCAACTCAGACAGCTGTGTGGGCAGGGTATGGGGCAGGAGTAAAATCGATTGCTGGAATACATAAGGCAGTGGGCACACTTCTTACTTTTCATGAACTATTTAAGTCTCAGGACTTCTTCATTGCCACTAGTCAATATATATGTGGTAAAGAGAAAATAGAAGATAGAAAACAGAAAATAATTCTTAATCACAAGATATATCTTTATTATAAGATAAAGGTTTTGACACTTTTTATTGTAATTTCTCACATTGCTATAGTCTCACCAATAACACATATTTTAGCATTTTAAAACAAAACAAAACACTCCCCAAAAAAACCCAACCCTCCCCCAAAAAAACCCCTCACAACGAAACCAAAACAAACCAATACACATACACACAAAACCAAACCAAACAACAAACCAAAACAAACCAAAACAAATGTCTCACTGAAATGCTTCAAAGGCATAAGGAAATAATTTTTAAATGGGTCACTTTTCAATCTATGTCTGATAAAAAAGATCTAAATAAACTATGCATACTCCCACATGATAATAGTAATTCATTTTACATAGAAGACATACGGAAATTGAAAAATACTGTGGGGTTAGCCATAAGAAAGTCAAATAAACAGTGATTCTGCTATAACTTCAGTTTTCCTTTCTTCCAAGTCACTGCTTGCTTGAAAACCCTGTTCCTATATCCAGACATAAAGTTGGAAATCCTGGTCCAGAAGACTTCACAACTCCCACCAGCTTTGGCAGAATCTTGATTCAGTAACATGTTCATGCATTCTGTAAATTTAAAGAGCATATGGATGACTGTTGCTCACACACTGGCTATGACCTGAAGCTCATTAAAGTAAAAAAAGATAAGTCTTGCTGGCCCTAATGGGCTTCAGATCAGGCCTGACAGCAGAAACCATCTGGAATATTTCTGATTCTATAAAGGATCAAGATATAAATTTCATTGTTTCAACACTAATTTTATTTGAAACACGCCAAATATATTTTTGTTTTGTCAAAAAAAAAAAATTAGGAAGACATATTAAAAACAGTGTTTGTGTAATTGTCTTGCCTTTCACAACATTTTCTGTAAAGCTAGTGGAGTGACCAGTGTCAACAAGCAACACTTTACAATCTATTTCTTACCAATTCAGAGTGGTTTCTGCCACCCCTGGAGACCCTATTTGTGTCTGGTAAGAACACTTCAGTCTGACAGCTCCTGATTTTCAAGCACAGAGGGGAAAAAGGCAGAACTAATGGATGTGAATGAGCTTAAAAGCTAGTGAATGTATCAGTCATAAAAACCAGCTATATTTTTGGAAGCAAATACAGGTTTTTTGGCAAACAGAAAAAAAAGTCAATAAGCATTTTTTCAGACACATAACTATGATCAGGTTTTGGTCAGACTATTTTGGTTTCATAATACTCTTGTCAGCACTGGTTATTAAAATTCCTCAGGCACTGCATGAAGAAATGCATCACATACTGTATACAGGCAGGTCAAATTCCTAGATGCCAGTTTAGTTTTTAATTACGATAAAATGTTTTTTCATTCAATATGAGGTTGTTTCAATAACAAATGAACAAAATTGAATGAAACCTTAGGATCTGAACCAAAGAATTCAATTATATTTACACAGTTTTTGCACAGCTAGTCTATTATTCAGCTAGGTGAGGATTCATGAATGTGTTTGAAGGCTTGCATATTTTACATCATGATGAATCAGATACCATATTGCTTTATGTAAGCAATACTTTGCTCTTTCCATAAGATATATTTGAATGAAGTAAGAAGGGAACTCCAATCTACTACTGTAATAGATATCACCTGAGTTGTCTATTATCTGGGACCTGATCTTACTCAGCTGTTATACGCAAATATTAAAATAGGTTAGAGTTATGATGACTTGGAGAATGAGATGAATTATTTTTAACCTCCCTAACCATGCTTAAGATAGTGAGAACTTTCTTAAACCAGACTTCAGAAAAAACATTTTAAGATTCAGGAAAATAACAGCTTTAAAACAAAAAGCTTAAAAAGATTTAATAAATGTCAACCTTTTACAGGTACAATTAGTTTTATTTGCAAAGAAAACAGTTTTGAACTATAAAACTTGACATTTTCTGTAAAAATGTCAAAATAAGGCATTCTGATAGTTTTCAAATCTTATTTCCCTAATGTTTGGAATTGACTGAAATAATGAAAAATAGTTTTGACAAACCAGCATTTTCAGTGACAAATATGTGAGGAAAAAATCTTGAAGTCCCTAATAGTCAATGATTTATTATCTCCACCTGCTGTAAAACTCAGTTGGTAAGATCCTTTGTCTCTTTTTGTAAGGCTTGATTGTCATCTACAGGAAGCACTGCCCAGAGACTTCTGAGGGAAAACTATCTGCTCAGAGAATTGTAATTTCTTCTAGTTTTGAAATAATTTAACATTGGCAAATTCAGTGCAAGGTTTTAAATGTATATGGTAAGGATTATATATGCAAATTAATTAATTGGCAAATACTTGCCAGTATATCATGTTTATTGTCATTTACAAAACTTTTCTTCACCTCAGCTAAAGAAGGTTAGCTTTATCTCATTTTCAGAAACTAATACGGCATTATTTCCATGACTGCACACCCGGGACTATACTCTGCCTCCACAGGCTTTCAGGCAGGAGTGTGTTTTACAAAGCAGGGTCCTGATTTGCAGCCCTCTCCCACTATTTTTTGCCTTTGGCTGTTAAAACTTAGTGCTTTGAAGTGGATTGCTACTAGCTGAATGCAGTTTTAATCTTAATGCAACTCTTCATTCTTTATGTACATATTCCTTATGACTACCTTTATTCAGCGCTGTAGATACAACACTGGCTTTCTCTTAACTCACTCTTTAATTACAATACAAAACCAACTCCAGGGAAAAGCTTCCCAGGTGAGTTAATATTCACATGAATGCAGAAGCAGGGAGTTGAGCATGTCTAGGTGGTTACTGAAGAAAGCAACCTTTTCATCACTAGAAATGACTGATTTCCTGGATGCTGCAGCTGAAAGTGATCAGTCCCTGACAAGACTTAGAGGTGGTAAATGCAGACATCAAGGCTGCTATCTTGTAACTGTGAAGAAAGAATGTGTCTGCATCTGGCTTGCACAGAGCTGCCCTGTATGGATAGCTTTTGTCTTCTTATCCTGCTGTAAACTTCTAATCTCTCTTAAAATCATCCTTGGGGGTGGTGAAGGAGGAGCTGGGAGGCCCCAAATTCACAGCATGACTGTAATGACCTTACTTTTGAATGATTTATCTTTGAAGCTCAAGTTGACTACATCCAACTGCTTTTCTCACCAATGGTTCCCTGCTTCTGAATTCTGCTCTTTAAGTCCTAGATATGTTCAGAGCACCTAGAAGTGCTCAGCACACTATTACTTTACTCTGCTGGTTTCTGTTTTTCCCCTCAGGGCAACCTGAGATGCTGCCACCTTCTACTCAAAGCCAGTGTTTCAATAAACTGTGTTATAGACGAACAACGGTGAAAATAAGTCAGAAGAGGAAAATAAATTGAGAAGAATGTGAGTTTGTTTTTACAGGGAGAAAAAAAAAAAAGGTAAATAAATAGCATAGAATTGTTTCTGTTCTTTTAGTAGAAATGTTTCCTAAAACATTATAATTATGCAGCTTATACTCTTCCTACTTTCACTTTAAAAGAATCCAAAGTTTTTGCTTCTTTCCACACCTATTTTTCACTTCCTCAGAATACCACTGGATGTACAGTCAAGCTTCTTCCCTCACTCCTTGTTTTAAGTCAAGCCCTCAAAGGAGAGATGCAAGCTGTTTCACTTCTGCTGAATGAATGCTTCAGAGCAACAATAGTCCCACTGAGACTAGCAAGATGACCTGCTGGGGAGAAAAGATGAGGACAGACAGACACACAAACACACACAAACGCACATGCACATGCACACGCACACATATCTCTCTATAAGTAAGAGCAGTCCCATACATTTTCAAAATATGCCTAGAAATCACTGAGCACATTGTGCTGTCTGGAAGGGGTGGAATGTCAATTTTCTTATCAAATAAACTGTATTTTGTGGTGAAAGGCTTACTGTTCCTGTTATCTATTGGCTACTGGTCAGTAAGTGATAGCAGGCCATCTCCAGAAATCACACCTGGCAAACTTTACTGTCAGGATTTTCAGTATACCCTCAGGCTTAATACTGACCTTTATTGTTGAACCCATTAATCTAAATGCGTCTGTCAGGCAGCACTGCAAACATTACAAACTGAGGTTCAGATTAAGGAAAGTGTTAGTCACTTTCACTTATTTGTGAGATCTAATTGAAGTATACTGTAATTAATGGCCAGACAAGACAACTCAGACAAGCCTTTGTTTTTAGACCTAAGTCTTATCGTCTTTCCCACCATTAGGCAGACTTTAAATGCATTTATTTTTATATGATATGTTAAAAGTTTGTGGTCTTTTTTACCTCTGTAATTTTAAGGCCACATTTAAGCTTCTGCTATGCCCAAACAAAAATACACACCCAAAAGTACATATTGAGAGCCATTCAAAATGCCAGATGAATCAAGAGAGTCCTAAACGAAGTCTTTTTGAGAGCATGTGGCCTAAGGGTGTTTTCTATAAAGGATATTTTCAAGTTATCTCTTTCTTCTTTTAACATTTTTCATTCTGTTTTACTCTATTTTTTCACAGGTGCAAGCCTAATGAGTTGTTTTCGCCTTCCTTGAAGAGGTTAATATATGGGAAAGTATTTTAAATTTGAATGAAATCTATTGCATGTCAGTGTTGTATAAGTTTTGAAACAAGGTAAATGAAAGTGTTAAGCTTTGCAATTTTAATGAGTTCTTCCATTAAAACAGTAGAAACAACAACAAAACTAGAGATGACAAATTTGTCACACTACACCAGATGATAGTCTGCATGACATCTAACACTAAAATACAGCAATGCATATATGTGTGCGTGTTTCAAAAGGCAACATTTTCCCCCTCCGTGACCAACCATGTAGGTCACTGTTCCAGTGATCCTGGTTTACTCATTTTCAGCATCAGGAAGTTAAATTCTCTACTTTGGGGTATTAACAAAAAGTATTTTTCTCTCTTATTTAGTGTTAATATAGAACTCAAAAAAATAAAATTCTCTGACAGCCAGTTATTTTTTTCTGGATTTCTAGCAAATGCATTTCCTATCATTAATAGATATTTTTTCCCTGATGCTTATGCCTTTGTATTAAGTATTGTGTGATGGTAACATGATTTAAAAAAACAGGATAAGGTGCTCCTCACTCCTCCTCCCCCCCCCTCCTTCCCCCCCCCTATTTTAAAGATGAACTGTATAGCTAAAAAAACAATAGCATATTCTATCACCAGGGGGGACTCTGCATTAGAGATAATTTAGCTGCTCACAGCTAGGTCAAAAGCAGCTGGAAATGCAACGTATAATATAATTTAGGGGTTGGGAAGTAGAGTGGTGATTGATTGCTGAATTCAGATAAAGCAGGAAACCTTGCTCCCCTTTTCCCATTTTTGTAACTGAAACCAAGGAAATTTAATGCAAAAGGGTTACCTATATTAACTTAATGCTGAGCTGGTTAACATACAGTACTAAAGTTCTTTTACTGATGGCAAGACTTGATGCACATATATTTTCCATAAAATATGAACATATGAATACATGTATGAATATCATGTGATATTCATCAACATATTTTGTGATGCTAATGTAATAGAAAATGTTTATTTCCTGTATATTTTAACCCTTTATAATCTGCATCTTTATAAACCTTTTGTGGTGACAATTGTATAACAGCTAACCAGGAATAAAAAAAAAAAAAACAAAAAAAACAGGAAAAAAATATCAGATTGATATTTTTCCAGTCATAGAGATTTTAAGTGTGTTCTTAAACTGCATGGAATTAAATCTGTAAAATCAGGAAGTACACAAAGTATGCTTTTGGAAATTGTATCAAACCCGAGCCTAAATGACATTTAGTACTTCATCGACTACTGATTTAACATGCTACAGAATTTGATGTTTCATGTTGTTTTATTTTAAATGAAGGATTGGAGCAAAAAAGAAAAGAGAAATAGGGGAAAATCTGCCACGTTAAAAAAAAAAAATTGGCCTTTTTTCTGTTTGTCACATCCGTGTTCTTTACAGATAGTGATGTGGTGATATGAAGACTGGGAAAAAAGAATAAAAATGTCAGGAAGAAATACTTCAAGTTGTAAATAAGTTTTGGCACAGTTAAATGAGAAAATCATGATGCATGGAAATCACTACACAGAATATAAATACCATGTGCTAAGTTACAGCATTAAATGCTAACAAAAGCATGTACTATTGCAAAATGATTCATAAATTTTTGGCTACATGATAATTATGTTGCTACTGAAAAAGATGACAGACTAATGTCAACTTAAGAGAAAAGCTATGTCAAAGCTTCCTTTCCCTTAGGGACATAGAATATTTATAAAAAAAAGCCCCAAAACCAAAACCAAAACCCAAAAGAACCCAGAAAAACCAACCCATCCCCCATGGTCATATAGGCATTTACGGCACTTTCATATCACAGTATTTTTTATGTCTTTCACTCCATTGACTCAGAGGCAGCAGTCACTCCTATGACAGACTCAATAATCCTTTGCTCTCCCACTGTTTTGAGCTTTTTATACTGAACGTTTGCCTTAAGTGGCAAGTTTCCATCTCTCTCCAGGTGCCGCTGCCAGTCATTCACCAAACTTGAAGGCTCCCACAGTGCTTGTGGTAGTGGTCTTTTAATGTGCATGCACTCTCTTATCTATCAGACTATATCTAGAGAAACAACAAATATAGACCATTAGAAGTGAATTTGCAGAGCAGAGAAGTTGTTGCCAAAGACCTGATGACCACAGCATAGGTAATGTGGAGTCTTTTTACTTCAGGGTAGCCCTTATCTGGTCCCAAGGGTCCAAATACCCACCTGCAGCTTGAGCGCACTAGGTGAGCTCCACCACATGTATTCCTTTTCTGTTCAGCCACAGTGGATTCAGTTTCAGCACCCTGAGACCACTCCATGTGTCCTGGGTTCAGCAGTAGCAGTCATTTTTCTCCTTCTTAGTAGCTGGTGCAGTGCTGTGTTTTTGATTTTTTG